>JALPQI010006792.1:0-55646 GCA_025490895.1 Thaumatotibia leucotreta
TATTTAAACTAGTGTTGATAAGATAGTTAAAATTCAAGTGGTTAGGTTACAGTCAAGTGCAAAAATAAGTATCGAAAGAATCCGTTCATAAATATGTTACGACGTTCTTATTACACAGAATTAGAGTGCACTGGGACATATTTTTGAACGTTTTTGTATACCCCTTATTTTGTCTTCGACTGTACATAGTGCTTAACCTTAAAGGCTCATGTTTTAGGTACATTTTCTTTTTCATATTTAGCATTTTGTAAAAAAAGGTACCAACAACAATTAAACTTTACAGTTGTTAACATACTCATTATCACTCATACAGTTAAATCAATAGCCAATTAATAATAAATAATAGTTCTGTCATAATTAACAAGTTTTTCAATATACCGATCATCAATAAATCTATAATTACTTTATCAAAGACAATTTGTAACATAGATAAAATAATTAAATCAGTTTAACTCAAGCGATTAAGAGCTATATTTAGCTTTGCTATTAATCACATTTGGATTTTTTTGCTTAGTAGATATATATCGAAATCAATAAGTGTATTATTGATTTTTAATAGTTCCGGATTATTATTTCTAATGGAGGTTTATTTTTGTCGCACCTAAAAATAAATGTGAGTGTGGTTTGATGGAAGTCTCATTGCCACATGTAATTATGATACCTATTTAGATTATTATATACAAACAATATCAAATTAACTAACTATTGACATGGTGCAATACGTGTGAGATAAAAATAATAATACAGAGCTCATTAAGTATTCTTGGTTATTCAAGGCATTTCATTTTACACATATGAATAAATAATAGTACATTTCCTAACTAGTACGGGAAAACTTTTTTTCGGCGAGGGTGAAAGTAGGAGCCCGAGTGAAAAGAGGGCGACAATCACCCGAGTTAAAAAAAAGTTTTTGCACGTGTAAGGGACGATTTTTTTCATAACAAGTGCGTCAAAAAGAGACATTAACGCACGCGAAGGGTGCGCAAAGTTCGGTTTTGCGCACTAGTTAGGAAAAATATATATTATGTCGACTCAAACTTTGCATTGCTTTGTCTTATTAATGATGCGGGTGGCACAGGACCGATCATTGTGGCAATCTTTGAGGGTGGCCTACGTTCAGCAATAGACGTCTTTCATATGATGATGATGATGATAGGCTCTTCTAGTAGCATTCGCTTGTACCGGCTATTATTAACTAAGTGAACAATGCGTGGCTCGCGGGATACGACGCGGAAGAGTGGCCGCGCAGGTGAAATAGAAAATATGGGAAACCGCTGGAAAAGTGAAGGGAAAGCCTAAATCGTTTACATATTTTGCGTGAAAATCTATTTAAAATATCCTGTAACGTCCTTAACCTTTTCAACGCCAAGAACCACTAAAGTGGCCGTGTGGTGGCCTGCCTACCACGCCAGCAGCCAATAAAGTGGTCATCGAGCATGCTGTCAAAGTAACTGTCTTGCTGACAGATAAGGTTTATTTTCGTTGTTCATTAGTAGAGATACTGGCGTGTATGTCACAATTTGATGCGAGAGGGAAGGCGTTGAAAAGGTTAAATAAATTACCTACTAAATATCTTAAGTTCACGAGGTGGATATCGGACTGGAGCCAAAACTAAGTGGAGGTATATTTACAACTTTACCCCTTTATTCATGAACGTTTCCTAACTTAAGAAGCCGCTAAGTATTGTTTGCCCCTGCGCTCTTATGGACATGTTCATAAGACTGAAAGGGACAAACTATACTTAGTCTTATGTTCATAGGACTGAAAGGGACAAACTATGCTAGCCGTGTGGTGACGGCAGTGAGAATACATTTGTCACCACCCCAACTCCTCCTGCGGGTGTCGTAAGAGTCGACTAAGGGATTAAAGTGTCACTTACCATTATTTAATAAAAGATTGTTGATGGGTTAATCTATTACGCAGTAACAAAACCTGTAGCCGTACCACGACTTTTCCAGTAACGATCAAGATAGGTTTTACTCGATACGTACAGGAGACCTTCACAATCACTCCAATATATAAGTGCGAACGCTATAGAATGCTTTAAGTATCGTGTTAAACTTAACGTAACTAATACTTGAAGAATCATGGTATGGCTACTGGTTCTAAATTACGAGAAAATGGCCCTGTAACATGGGCAAAAAATTAAGCGGTAAATTATTAAGTATCTCGACAATTATTGAAGTGTTTTTTTTTCTTTAAGGGGTTAATGAAGATACTCTAAGGAATCACAGGTTACATTTTTGATTTAGTTATAGGGTCCAACCCGTATAAAAAATATAGATTTAAAAATATTTCGACCTAATAGGCTGTCAGTGTTTTGCAAATACCAGTTTTAAGTGTAAGGTTTAAATCTATAATTTGCTACTTCTCTAACCAATTTTAGACCAGTGCTTACCTATTGAAATAACATCTAAACTCGAGTAGTTATGCAAACGAGACATATACAGGAACTTTCGTCAGTGCGGATAAGTTGACTGAATTGGATTAAAGTCTGTGTTTACAGGTAGATCGTCAATTTGAACTCTAATACGTGGTAATAAGTTACAGTTGTGGCCTGTAATAACATGTCATGCTAATTTAAACTCTAAGTATATGGAAATAAAGGGGTGGGGGATATCAGCGGCGCAGGAGTTGATTTCAACACCCCCGGCGGTTCGCGTAAACGACAAATGCTAGAAGAATAGGGAATGTGGAGTAATGTCCGTAATGCACTGTGGTTTGCTTGGATTGTGCAATCTGATTGGTTATTGGATTATTTATGACGTTGTAGGGTTGATGCGACAAAGCTAAATTAATAAACCGTCTCTTAAAGTTATCATGTACATACATACTCGAATTTCACAAAGCTCCTTTATGTACCGATTGTACCGATATAGGAGGTTAAAGCTTAGTAAAATACACATTTTATACTAGAATAGGTACCTACATAAATATCGTTTTCTGTTGAAAAATAATCGTACATACGTATAGGTCCTCAGATAATTTATTTTTAAACCCTTTATTGCCGACGTTCTGAGATAACGGCACTTGCTTTCCATTAAGCGGGCCGTATGCTTGTTTGACACCTTGTATTAGATATATTTATACCTTATGTTGGTTTTGTTTTTTTATAGGGTACACATTAAAATACGAAAATATCACACTGCCTGTATAAAACTAATTCAACAAGGCTATCGACACGCGATCTGATCACTATCAGGGCATCTGCAAAGTCATTGTAACATATTGATGTACTTAAAAAACCGCATTATATTCTGCCTTAGGCATTTGACCTCCTTGGAATTTGGAGGCTAATGACCGAATGTTTCCTTAAACGTGTAAAAGTTTATCTTAGTTACATACTTATTTGTACAATCCACGTGATTTGTATTTTTTAATATCTCCCAGAAACCTGTTTAGCCGATTCGACAGGTAGGAATAAAGCCTAAAATTAAAGATTCGCATTAGTCTGTCACGCGGCGACAATCGACATAATATCGCTGCATGAATATGCTAAACCTATTGGAAAATAAACAAACAAAATATAATTTTCTCTCTTTTAAATAAAAGAGAACGATGTAACTTTAAAATATCGGCAGGTTTAATTAATTACACGAAAACGTTTCTATTTTGATCATTTCTATCTAAATAGTACACAAATGTCGCCAACTTGAGACTTGTTTGCAAACCGATGGGCAAGTGTGTGTAGCGTATGTCTGAAGTCACAGTACTAAATACTTGATGATGGATGGTTGTGTATTGTATAATGATATTTTGTAAGTTAATACTATTATACTGTATAATAGTTTATACTATTATACTGTATATTTTTTATTAATATAAATAAAATACAATTATCACGACTGGTGTTTCGTTGTAATTCTGTTCTCTTTAATTGGTAACATGCCGAGTTCTTGAAGAATAAACTGACTGTAAATCAGATTTCAAACGACAGCAAGTATTTGTAATTGTTGGCCACCTGAGTTTAATTACATTTAATTTAATTCTTAAATGCAACTTCTCATGGAATCTCTTAGCGGATAGTAAACATGAAACAGAAATTGCTTTTGTTTGGTACCGGTCACCCAAGTAGGCCCATAGAGCAATTCTTTTTATTTTTGCCACTAAAATGAAATATGAAAATTTGGGTAAATTTTATACTATTTCTGCTCAGAATCACGAGCTGATTCCATTTCCGGCGAAAAAAAAACTGTCCCAAAAATTTCATACATATTTCGAATATCCTCTTGTGTTACCGCCATAGAAGGTGTATGCAAAATAGTAACACAATAGGAAAAAAAATCATGGGACACTTTTTTTTTCGACGGAAATGGAATCGGCTTGTGATTCTGAGTAGAAATAGTATAAAAATTACCTAAAATTTAATATTTCATTTTAGTGGCAAAAATAAAAAGAATTGCTCCATAACCAGAAAAAAAAACTTATTTTACTTTTTCTAATTAGAATACGATACTGAATGGACAGGCACTATGTTTATTACACCTGGTATTTTGATTAATCCACAATCACTTCCTAATATTTTATGCTGGTTATAAAAACCAAACAAGGCAAGGAAACAAATATTGTGACAGCCGCGGATCCAGTTTTTACCAAAGCGTTGACCATAGGATTTTATACTAGAATACATTTCTTCAATTGTTAAAAAACAGCACAGCCGTACGGTTAGGGCTAGGTGCTACTACTATGCTAGATCCAGTGTAAGGGGAACCGCGCCTGTTGCAAGAACCGAGAAGCTTATTTAAAATATGTTTTGCTTTTGTGACTGTCTGCCGCATGCCGGATGATTTGTGGACCAAAATAACCACAGAGTGGGTGCCCCACAACTCTAATCGGAGACCAGGCAGACCCCGTCGGCGATGGCGGGATAACTTAGACTCCTTTTTAAGAGATTGGCCGGAGGTCGCACAGGACTGAGAAGAATGCAAGAAGAGGGGGGAGGCCTTTGCCCAGCAGTGGGGCATAATAGGCTAATATAATAATAATAATGATAAGAAATAAATGAAATAAAGAGATAATAATAATTTTGTGACAGCCCTGAAAGTGGTCGAAAGCTGTTAAAGCTAAGCACAGTCCGCAAGTACGACAAGTGGGTATCAGCTGAAGCCTGCTCCAGTTATATTGTTACATAAACTATCTGATATTGCCCAAGCACAAGCAGGCAATCATTACATTTAGGATTAAATAGTTACATTATTTTAATCGTCATTTCATTAGTGTACCGAGCATTTAAAATCTGCTAACATTACTAATTTGCTGTAGTAAGTGAAGTAACATAAGATTCGATATTTTTGTGTCTACATTGATTAAAAAAAATATTTATATTGGTTTTGATTGTGTATTTAAGAATGCTTAATCATATTCGATACAATGATATCCGATCTACATAATCTACCTAAGTACGATGACCGGCCTGGGTCGCAGACAAAAATTATGCAAATCGGATATATTTATATATAGTCCCATAATCCCAGAAAATTAAATTAACGGCCAATGACAGATTTGGGTCCTTTATCTACTCGTACTCATACATTTTCATCAATTTTGCCTTACAATTGAAACTCCTACCCCACTCCTAAATGTAATCCTACTTATTCGCTATAAAAATAATAATTTCAAATGAATACGCGTCGAGTTAATTCAAGTTGTATAGTCGAAGGAAGATTTACCTGGCTGTAGGTTGAGTTGAGGTAACACTGCCTTTGGCACAAGTATGTGTGTACAAGGAAGTGTCTTTGGATATCAACATGCGCAAATGTTACTCACTAAGTAAAGCCGTCTTCGAAACATCGCCTTCTGCCCGCTGGTTGTGTTCCATTCCAATACAACGTATTTATTTAAGACGGGCGTATTTTAATGAGGAGGTAAAATCTAACGTTATCGATATTTGCTAATTCATAGTACCTGGGCATTTTCGCGAGAAGAGATACAAAAACTTATTTTTCTGAAACAGGTAAATTTTATGTTTTTCCTGCTCAGAATCACGAGCTCTTTCGATCCTACTAGAAGAAAAAAGTGTCCCAACTTTTTGTTTCTATTACGTAACAGTTTTTCAAATACTTTGTACAGCGGTTACAAAGTGGAGTGCATGTAAAATGTATGAATAATGTGGGACCATTTTTTCTTGTACTTTTCTTCTCCTAGATTGAAAGAACTCGTTATTCTGAGTAGGAAAAACATTAAATTTACCTACCTTAAAAAAAATTCTCTTCTCGCGAAAATGCCCACCTACGGCTACAAGCATGTACCTAGTCACGTTGTTGTTTTATACTTTTTATATACCTACATACCTAATATTGGTGGCAAAGAATTAAATTTATTTGGCCGAGTACCGCCGAAACTACCCTATCGTCTCAGTGTTACTTGTTGTGCCCAATGTCAAACTAAGTTGGAGTGCAAATCCTGCTTTATAAAACCTCCAGGATTGAGCCGGATGGATGGAAAGAGACCTGATGGTCTCATATTGGTTTCATGGTAGAAGGGTCGGTGCCTCTTGTGGGACGGGGTTATACGAGTATACATATCAGATACTATACGTATAACTTGTATACCTATGCGTATATATACATATTATATTTATACGTGTATATGTATAGGTATATACAAGCTGTATAATATAGATGACAAGTATTACAGAATGTTCCAGATATTACTTAAACTTCATTGCCTAAGATTGCTATCTACTTACCCGTAAATGGCATTTATTTAATTATACAGTAAAATAACCTTTTGTAAAGTCGGTGTTGCAATGTGCACTGATTTGGGTGCAACAAAGGCCGGTAAGTGGTTTAAGGTCTTAAATTGCCGGCGGCTAATGTGGATACCTGGGCTGGTAGTTTCATTTAAGTAAACTATATATGAAATAAAATTATGAAAACGGATAAACTCGCGTATATTAATCAAAATTAACTTCATCCCGACATTTCGAACACTTCACAGGGTTTTTATCCGTTTTCATACTTTTATTTCATATGTAATCCTCGCGGATTGTTATTGAAAAAGAATTTGTCTGCACAAAATTTGCTATAGTTCATTTGATAATCATAAAATTATTTTAAGCCAACTTTACGTGACTTTTCGTTGAATCTCTCATGCTCTTACTTTTTTTATACTTTGAAATCAAGTTTTCGCTCTTTCATTTCCATTTTGCCCAGGCATAGACGTGGGGTTCCAATCCCACCTCGAGCTCGGGCGTAGATGAACGACATCTAAATTTATAGCGGATACCGCTGGGTAACCGTTATAAATTTAGATGTCATATATTTTCATTAAAAACAAAACAACAATATCGGAAGCGTGAGCTTGTCAGGTGGGTGTTGATTATTGAGATAGGATACGATACCCACACCATTTATTTAATAAAATCCTCTTCCACTTATGGCTTAGATCCGCGATCCTTGAAACCGCAGAAATACGAATGCGCCAAAGCAACAAGCCAGGAAATGGTCAGCGGGATACAATTTCGCAAACAACAGTTCTCGATAGTCGGCCGTTACAGTTGTGACATAACTAGGCTGAAATTGCGAGAACATTGTCGAAATACCTGTTACTATGTAGGCCTTTTTGATCTTGTACAATAACGGAGACAATTATTTTACCGACTGAACTCACGCGCGAAATGTTTTGTAGATATTGAATTCTTGGGAACATGTCATGTATGGTAAAAATTAGAGATGAAATCCTGTAGCAAATTAATTCCTGTAGCAAGAATACAGAATTGTATTATCCTTTTAAGTTGAATACTTACATTGTTATCACAATGTAAGTATTAAAGATAAAAATATTTCTGTACTGTTCACTTTTTTATTTGCTTTTGTTTTGTCCGAAAAATATAATTAGGTCAGGGTGCTTAGACAAGTTGCCAATCGCTAGCGCTTAATCGTCAATTGTAAACGGAAGGCAGCTAACTGTCTTTGTCGCACTAATGGAAAAGAGTGACAGAGAGGGAAAATTACGATACGCTACTTATTAGCAATTGGCAACTTGGCTAAGCATCCTGATCTTTAATAAGCTACCATCGTTTAGAACATTTAAGGTAAATGTACCAGTGGATGACACTATAAGGAGCGATTTCATGCATTTTTGCACAAAACTACGTAATTGTTAAACATATAGACTAATTGTGTATACACATTTATAGACTGGTTCCTCCTTTATGTTTTTGGAAAAATAAATTGTATGTAACTAATACTGTTACGCTATAATTTCACTTTTCCGCGATGTCTCAAATTGTACCAGTGAATGACTGGCAATATTTTGAATGTCGCAAAGTATGACTATGAAAAAATAGGATTGATGTCCCAGTAAATGACATAGCATTGCATCACGTTTTACAATTGATTACCTCAACTGCAGGTAAGTTTATTTGTTAGCGGGTATAAAATAACTAAAACGAGGTAGATATTTATTAAATGTTGAACAAAACTTTCAATTGCGTTATTAAAACTATTTTTACTACACACAGTAACTACTAAAATATGTTTTTTTCTTCACATCATTTGTACTTGCTCTCGATTTTTGCCATGTTTCGTATTCAGATACGTTGCTGCTTGAAAAATATATATTTTTCCGTCTATATAGGTACGTATTTTTGTAGTAGGGACTTTTTGGGATTTTACTTTTAAGGAAATGAAGATAGGGCCAGCTGTAGTATCGCTTGCCGAATCAAATTATGTTTATTTACAGTTAGTACAAGCTTCGCCTTTTTTCACGTTGTCATAGGTATATTTAGATAATTTTAGGGACATGTTTTCATTACAAATGCTTGTAACCAATGGATGACACATAGTTATGACCCAACGAATGACATATCAGTACGCACTTTCATCCACTCGATCTCCATAGAAAAACAGTATATGACACCCATGTCAGACACTACTCACATGGTCCATAGAAACCTGTGTTTTTTAGAATACCTAAAATATACGTTCTATAGCTATAAAATACGATTCAAATTAAGATACATAAAATTACTATTTTGAGCGAGTGAATGACATGGGTGTCATCCACTACTAAATGCTATAATATCGCTCCAGTACATGACATGCATCTAAAATACTGAACTAATAAAAATAATATACTTTAAATACACAATATCAATAGATTCATTTAAAGTGTTGGAGTTTCAGTAAACAGTTTGTAAAAATTCGTTAAATCCAGGCTTATATGTTCACTTTTACAATGCAATGCCTTAGCAGTTTCACTAAGAACACCAACGCACAAGCAACTCGAAGCACCCCTGTTCGCAAGAAGCGTCTATAAATTTAAAAAGTATTGTAGATATCAAAGAACGGTTTAAAACAAAAATCACAAATTGCACTACTAGTCGCCTGGATACTTTCTTTGGGTCATATTAATAACAGTTTTCTTAATATTTAAATTAAATTGCAAAAAAGTCATTCATTGGTACAGTGTCATCCACTCCTACATTTACCTTAGCACAAAATAAACACCGCCCAGCGCCCACGTAAATAGGGCCCGACAATTTGCAGCAAATGGAGTTACACTGTATTTCGCTACGGAAATTCATAAATATCGCAATTATCCATAATATCCATACTGGCATCAGTCGCATCGGGTCGAATATGAAACAGATGCATAAGTAGCGAAGATGTTAACTGGGTGAAATTACTTTCGTTTTTACCATCACTACACGGTCACGGAAGGCTTGTAGAAACTTGAGCACAAATTCCACTTTTTTATCCTCATCAAAAGGCTCAAGGACCTTTCTGACCGTCTAGAATTACCCCACAGAAACAAATCAGGCATAGCTTTTATCCATATTTCGCAAGTATCTTTCTCAATTCCAACCGATATATCAGGTGTCACCAACCGATACCATTCTCGTTTAAACCAGGGCAAGTGCAATACGGGAACGGGTTTAGGTTCACTATCTATGAAACTGGCTTGATAATGTCTTGCATAACACCTGCCTATTAAAATTCTTATTGATTTAATATGTTTTTTATGTAGGAGGTATTATGTTTAATATAATCTCGCGTCTCGACTTCTGGTGAATATCCTGTCAGCACGCAACATGACGTTCAATTTTGTTTCTGTTTGATTGGACATCATTTTACAGCTAGAACATTCATTTATATTCATACTATAATGATTGTTTCTCCTTGAACTGAAAGCTTTACAAAATAGAAATATCTCTCATTCTCCAACTTAAAATTTTTTTGCGGGAAAGTGGTCGCGAAATTATTTTAATCATATTATGTACTTCACAACATATCTTTTAGTAAATTGAGTACCTAATTGACTCTCAATGACCTAGGACTTCTGTACACATAGGTAGAAGATGAGTCCATAAAATGAGCGCTTGGTATTTACAAAGCAGCAATGAATTAGTACCGATTTATTTAAAGACTTACACACATAAGTAGCTTAATAGCACAAAGTGCCTTTGCTTAAGGCTTGGTTATTAATTATAGCCATATTTAATTTTGGTCGACCAGTATTATGCGTTTTTAAATAGTGGCATAAGGGGACACATTTTATTATTTAATATTGTCAGACCCACAATCAACCGAATCACTTTTTTATGTTTATTTATTGGTCAGGTTGTCTTATTATTAATTGAGCATTTTATAATCGAGACTACGAGTATGTACTACCCTATCTCACATTTATGTATATTCAAAGTACCTATTCCTAAAGGAATGAACTTGTATCGATGATACCAAAAATAAACAGGTATTACCGTATTCGCGGTAACCGAAGATTACAATCTTTACTTTTCGATACTTTTGTTTTTGTCAATGACTTAAAACAGTGCAGAAAGTTTGTCGTCAACTCATTATACTCGTACCAATCATCTCTGTCTTTAATGTGAAGCATTAAATGTGAAAATGCATCAACGAACTGGCAACGATGCGTCATCGTCGTAGATTTATAACCGTAGTTTGAAAGATCATTCTTTGTAATAATTTGAAAGCGTTGTACCTAAGTACGAATATTGTTTAAAAGTCTATTGTTCTCATTGAACATAGTAAGGATGATTGATTAGTAAAATAGATCGTTTATTTTGCCTTTTATTTGCACATGGTGTGTTATTACTGCGGTGAGAAGAAAGGGAAAAAAGAAAGCTGTTTCTGACTGGATTGAACGATAAAACTACATAACAATGAGACTATATTAACTACTGTTGTCACTAGGTACATAATATAAGGCAAAGTTACTTTAACTGTCTGTCTGTCCCAAATAATAATAGGTAGGTACCGTAATTAAATATAAATCAATGGCGGCATCTAAGGATTTAGAAAATGCAGCTACGGCAATATCAATATTTTGGATTTACTACAAAAAAAATAGTAACTAATTCATTATTATAGTTAGAAAACACAAATTCGATTTCTCTATCCCTATATTCATATGTATTTTATTAAATATAATGATTTAAGAGGAAGGTCTTAGTATCAATATTGTACCCGTGCAAAGTCGGGTATGCCACTAATCAAACAAACATTTATAACATATTTTTTAATAGTACCTACAACCACCCGATGGGTAGTTTGACACGAATTTCAATTATTGGACTATTTTTTTCAACCCCCCATACAGCTTATTATTTAATTATAATGATTAGAGTCCGTGCGGAAACTGGCCTACTACCGCGAACACCGAAGTTCGCAAAATTTCGGGATTTTTCTCTGTCAGTATAATGACGCCTTTGTTGGAGTGAGAGAGACAAATCCCCGAAATTTACGAACAGGCCTGAAGACAGCAAGACACGCCCATTTATATCTCACGTGTCTTTACTTTCCGAAGAAAATAAGTCCACTTGTCATTTATACCCTTAATAGGGCATCACTCAATTTCATTGGCTAACCTACGAACAAATAAAAATGGAAGCCGCACGCCATACTAAATTGCCTTTCAAAAACGATCCTGACCAAGGAGGTTGGAACTCTTAGGGCGCCTATAGAGAGACGGCGTGACAGACAAAACCCGTGCCGCGCATATGCGTTTTACGCATATGTGCTGTCAGTACCTCTCGGGACGTCATGGGTATATAAACTATAAAAATATACCAAGAATGCCACATTGCTCTGTAATCTGGTGCAGGAACTAGTCTAAGTACGTTAATAAACAAAATTCAAACGTTTCCTATCACAGGTAAGTAAAAAAAGTTATATTAAATTCAATATAAAATTAGTATGGGCGAGAGACATAGTGAAGAGACACGACGCTGAATTTGTTATCGATAGTCTATGTAAACTCTTACAACTAAACGGTGTTAGTAAAAATTCAAAATTTGTTCCCGAGTTACGGACGTTTCCTATGTATAAGTAAGTATAATTATGTGTATTTCTCTATTTAAGTACATATATATATCGTCGCCTAACACCCATAGTACAAGCTTTGCTTAGTTCGGGGCTAGGTTGATTTGTATGAGACTGTCCCCCAAACATTTATTTATTTATTTATATTTAGCAATAATATAATATTTATCTAGAGTGCAGACAATGAAGCAACTGTACAAAAACATATAGTTTAAGAAATTCTGACTTAATTTTTAGATTTCCTATAGAACCATGTGTCAGAGAACGCTGGATAACGGCGACTGGAAAGTTGAACTGGTTTCCGCAAAAACACGACACAATTTGTTCGGACCACTTCCAAAATGACTGTTTTGTAAAAACAAATCCAAAATCTAAATTGTCATTCAATGCCTGTCCAACTTTAAAACTCCATCCTGCGTTTGACAAGGTAAGTTAGCTTTGCTAAATAATTTTATTATGTTTTAAAAGTAAAGTACCTTTTAAAGAATTTCTGTTCAAGAAAACGTAAAACGGTACAATTTACGAATTAAAAATTTCTTTATACATTTATACATCTAGTTAATCTGTCCTCATATATATAATACCTACATTACCTAACCATCTAAACTCCTTACAGTTGATCGTTTAATTTTAGTTCCCATTTATAGTTACAATTTTAATTTAAGCACCTATGATATACCTACATTTTCTTTTTGAGTTTTATAACGTAATATAAGTAGATATAGTTTGCACACCTTGAACAAACAAACCAATGCAAAGGTAACATATATAACTAGAGTGGGTCTTAAGACCGCCTGTTGTTTAACCTCTGTCTAGCCTTCCCTTAACACTTGTTGTTTAACTTTAACCTTAAAGCTAACAACTTAATGTAAGTAGGTACTTATTGTAAATATAAATTCAAATAAATGAATTAATTTTACTGTTTTTATATCATTCATAACGACATCATTTTAGTGAGATTTTAAAAATGAGAATGTTTGAATAGCCTTTTTCAAGTAACATTTTTAGTCAAATAACTGTTGGTTTTAATCTATCGATAAAAATATCGAGCCATACCACAACACTATTTGCATTAACATGTCAAAATTACCTGACACGGTCGGTTTCTATGAAAATGACAGCCAAGGCCGCCTCTATCTCTAAGGTTACACACTAAAGAGGTCCGTGCTCTGTGATCCTGACTTTAAAGTGACAAGTGTCATCCCTTCTTCAATGCATCACGGTAATGAATTTCAATATCAACCTATAAAAACATTAACTGCCATTTAAAAATAGTTGTGAATGGTCCGTCAAACTCGTCAAAGTGTTGATTGGCTATATTCTATAAACATTTGTCAAAGAGCTTGCGCCGAAATATGTGCGGTGTTAAGAAAAATGTCCTGCCCATCTTGGCACAATTGAACAATTGTAGTTTAATTGTGCCCCCAAAACTCAGAAAGAACAATTATTGTTTTTGGGGGCATTTCTGAGTTGGCGTTAGACGTCTATGAACGATAAGTATCTGTATGGTCGCAGGCTTTAACCCATTTCAGTAACAGAATAAGTTTCAAAATGAGTTTGTAAATACCGAATTACAATTGCTCTACATGATTTATTTTTACTCTATGGTAGTATCACTTTATGAACTATGAAACACCAAACCTTGCGGACGGCGATTTACAATTTAAATGCGCCGCCAAGCTCGGCATTGTTCATCATCGTTACCTGTAACAAAATAAACACATCAATAATGTTGCAATGTTATCAAACGTGTACTAATAAATATTGCCCACTGGGTGGTCGCCATATTAATCACTGTTAAAATGCTGATTTAATACAGTTCGTCAGATATATCGGAGCGGGGCTACGACAGTCAAAAATATCTGTACATGCACTCTAACTCCATGACAATAGAGGCCCAGAGGCCTAGGTTACGTGCCATTCTGTAATCGTATATGATAAATGATAAGTAACAAATGTATTGAAATGACAAAAATCATGGGACAATGATGTATGGAAATGGTCACTCTCATTCTATCATTTTCATACATTTATCACTTTTCGGTTATCGTATACGATTACAGAATGGCATCTTGACTAGGCCTGTCAGATATTTGTGAGCCCCTGACCACTGCGATACCTATATAAATGAGGGCGATTGTGAGGACTTTTAGATGGGATCCCTTTCTTTCCCATATATTTGTTAATCCGAATTTCGTTAGTCAGAAATTGATATCCATATAATTTACTGATATAAGCATCAATGGTCATAATTTTTGTTAAGTATAACGATTAATAGATCTAACATTACTAACCTATAACATTACATACTCTAATTACAAAAGGTATAAAATTGCTGACTATAACATTCAAAGGTCTATCTATAATTTTTTAGAAATATTTTAAGTCATACATTTGAAGGATCAAATGGTTCTTACTCATATTGTTTTAATAACTTACCGAATTTCATCCAAAAAATTGAATATAAAATACGAAATTTATAACTTTCCTTAATTTAAATTATTAAATTTATGGACTATGATGCAACTTAGGAAACTTCCTTACCTACTCGACCCTAAGGCAGGTCAGTTTAGGTACGACGACGAGCGAAGCGAGGAGGAGTGTTAGGTTGAACTGTGACCACAGCGCGCGAGCCGAGCGAGCGAAGCGAGCGTGCCGCGGCAGCGGCCGGCGAAGCGCCAGGACCGAATTTTAAAATAATAATCTTACTAAATATTTACTTACTAAGTTTATTACCAACTTTACTCACTAAGTTTATTCGGTGGTGTAAAAAAATAAACATTTAATGCATTTATTTATTAATAACAAATAATAATTCATACATAAAACGAATCAAAAAAAATCGTTGTCATTACAACTTGCGAATATAGACGTTGTAACAGTTATAATAAGGAAGGTTATTGCTTTTAACATTCTGGAAATGATGCTGTATGGATTTTAAAAGTTATGGGCATCGACTTTTATGACTAACAATAATTATGACCTACATAAAACTGACCACCGATTTATGATATAAATTTTTATGACTTATGACAATATGACTAAAAAAAATTCGGACCTACAACGTTATTCGCTTCAAAAATCGAACTTCAAACTTTATGGGAACCAATAGAGACCCCTTTTAGATATTTAAAAGTATAGCTGTAAAAACAGTAAGCCTAACGAGAACTTCGAAAATCGTTTTCGAACATCTTGTCTCTGATACTCCAACGAAGTTCTTGTCGGTGACAGAGGCAGTTACTTCAAATATATTTGCCTCTGAGGGCCTACCGTAAAACACTTCTTCATCTCATCTATTTACATTTCCTTTACTGCAATATACAAAAGCGATAGAAACAAAAGACAATCATTGCCACACAAGTCTTGAAAGAACATAGTGCGTAGCCAATTTGCCAATCCTGTCGTAGTTTTCTCTCTCTTTCAATCTTGTACATTAGTGCGACAAAGACAGTTGAGACTGAGCGTTTGCAATTGGCATCTTGGCTACGTACTCTGGCCTACTACCGCGAAAATCGAAATTCGTAAATTTCGAGGATTTTTCTCTGTCACTTCAACGAAGGCGTCATTAGAGTGAGAGAGACAAATCCTCGAAATTTACGAATTTCGTTTTTGGCGGTAGGGCCGCTGTTCTCTCGTGAGCCATCCGTTTACTTGTATGGTGTTTGCGCTTGGTATTTAAACATAACATAACTAAGACATCATAACCACTACTCGTATACTTTAACGGTCATGTTAACATCTGTGCAATTATCTAAGTATTACAAGCCGCAGCACGTAAAGTGTGTCGCCAAAACCGCGGTTGGCCAGAACTCGTTTGGGCGGTATTTTACACGCGGGTCAAGGGCCCGAGAATTTGCATTTTATGTAACAAGCCACAATTAACACTTATTGTGGATTGATTCGACTTTGACATTGTGGCCATGTGGAAGATCGCGAGACGTTAGACGCGAGAGAGTTAGTAATAAATAGCGAAAAATCGACTTCAACCGGATTTCTCCGAAATCCTATCATCAGATGGATCTGGAGACTTAGTGCCAACGGGACCATCTCGGGATTATACCCGTTCGGTAAAAAAAAATGAAAATCGGTTCACGATTTTTGGAGTAACATACATACTTACAAAAAAATCAGTCTACTGTGAACTTCCTCCTAGATATTCCTAGTCGGTTCAAAAGAAATGCATATTGCAATTCGGTCGCTATTTATTTACTCGCATGTTCATTGTGCAAACCCCATTGGTCAACAAACACACCGCCAGTTTCGCACACTGACACACATCGGCGACCCGATTCACGGTCCAAATCGATTACACCCTCGATCTCGACACGATTCGTTCCCCTCGGCCGTCGACAATCGGCTCCCACCAAGTTACGTCACTGGTCGTTGAACCACTTTTGACCATTATTCGTTTGCAGGTGGAATGAGACAATTCTGTGACCCCGATTTAGTAATACTTAATCGATTAATTAATTACGATCTAGTTACGTTTACGGTTGATATAATTGAAGGGTAATGGTTACTTTTGATATTAATCAGCGTAATTGCACGCAGCTACTTAATGTCAGGTGGCATTTGTATTAATGATTTGCTTTAGTTTCGAAATGTTTTGCAGGTAGGTAACGCTTCATAAGATTATAGGATTTCAATAGATGAAAGTTTCAAAATGTACCTTAATATTGTATTGTAACCTTATAACTAATACTTAAAACGGTTGTTTACGTCGTATTTCCTAGTAATTTTGAATCAGCATAATATTTGTGGCGTTGTCGCTGTCGAGACCTTGGGGCCGTGGTGCTCAGACGCCCGAAACTTTTGGCTCATTTATCCAAAAAGTTTTTTTATGTCACCGGAGATCCCAAAGCTGGTTCGTGCCTCGCACAACGGATAGGTATAGCCATCCAAAGGGGACCGTAGCTAGCATTGTGGGAACACTTCCGCAAGGTTCGGATCTCGGTGACCTCAACTAAGTAGTGAGTTCTTTTTAGGTACCTATGTTTAGTAATTTCATGTATTTTTGTCTTTCTATGTTTTTCCTAGTTATCATAATGTTAGCTTGTTCATGATACGAATTTTTCAAATTGGAATCCATATTTTTAGTTAGTCTTCATTTTCTTTAAATTCAGTGTTGCATAGTTTTTTGTAAACCATGTTAACAATTACAGCATACTGCATTATTGCCATTAAATTACTCAGAACTACTACTAGTTACTATTAGTTAATCCTACATTAATACTTTCTACCAACAGCATTTTAGTTACCTATTATGGTTAGAAACAAAAACCAGAATGATAATTCGAACATGATAACAGTAGCTACGATCTACGTATTCTTATTAACATCTTTGGAATACTTTAGTAGATATACAAAACAAATAGATACCTACATCAAAGATTATGTAATGTTGATACAAATTCTAATCTATTTGTTAAACAAACTAGCAAAATCGACGGGCGGTCGAATAAAATGATCTCAATCAATCAGTTAATAATTAGTAATTCTTTAAATCTCGTAACTTTAAAGACGAGATTATTGTAAAGTCGATCTCACAGTATACGGAATAAAGTTCATAACTAGAAGCAATAGTGAAGAAAGGTGCGTGCTTAGCAAATAGCATCGATAAGATCATCTATCTTGGTAGTTCACGCGGAAGTGTGCATCGTTACTGCGCCGAACGATCGTGACTCGGACATTCGAAATAGTTCGAAATTAATGTGTTAATTGTACTTGTGTGACTGTTATAGCTATTAAAACGGTTCTAATTTGTCAATATATGAAACAAGCAATGTGTATTTTCTCCGCACCTTTTAAATACCAATACTACCAATGTATATTCTGTTATGTTAATGAAACTTTAATGTACAAAAGAAATAGACACCACAATTGTGGTATGCATTGCAATACAGCAATAAAGTGCAATTTTCTACAATTAAATGTTATTTGATTGTTTAAAGATAAGAGCGAGAGTAATTGGCGAGAAAGCCTCTCAGGTTATCCTGAGCAGGCTTTTACTTGAACAGGTGAATTTATTGAACACGATCACTACTGATTTCCCTTTGAATTGCAAATACCTAACTATACTTAATACCACAATCAAAGTCAGAAGACGACAATAATTTACCATCCTAATAGGTTTTATAATTGTTGTTTTCTTTAGTAAAACAATTTGATTTGTGCCACAAAATGTTGCTTTAACTTTAAACCAAAACCATTCCAAATTGGTAGGCATTTTTTCAGCCTATTTAAGCCATTTGATATGTCAATGTCTTTTATGGGAATAATTTATGAATTACCATCCGCTACCTATTACGTTAAGCAAGAATGTAAAATTGACTGCCCATATCTGACCCGTCACAGCCAGGATAGTTAACATTATCTTTAGACACTTACGGCCTGTTTCAAAATCCCTAGATAAATCTGTCAGATAAAGTGAAAAAATCACTAACAGATAATGATCTCCAGGCATATAGTAAATAAAAACCGGCCAAGTGCGAGTCGGACTCGCGCGCAAAGGGTTCCGTACCATTATCAATTTATTATTAAAAAAATACAGTTAAATCAACCTACCTCAAAAACTATAGGAGATAATTTAATCAAACTAAAAATCATTGTTAGAGTTTATTAATGTGCATAACATATATTTTTTTCAGAATTTTATATCGCGTAGTTTAAAAAATAGAGGGGGGGGGGACACATTTTTCAGACTTTGAGACCTGATATCTCGAAAACGATTTGCTTAAATAAAAATGTGATGTATAAACCTTCACATCATTTTCAAAGACCTTTCTATTAATACCCCACACGCTTATGTACAACTAAAAAAAAAATTCTATCCCTCAGTTACATGTATGGAGGGCCCCCACCCCAATGGTTTTTTTTACAATTTAGTATCATAATCCTGTAGCGGTTCATACAACACATATCCTTATCAAATTTCGTTACTGTAGCATTTATAGTTTCCGAGTAAATCGGCTGTGACAGACGGACAGACGGACAGACGGACATGACGAATCTATAAGGGTTCCGTTTTTGCCATTTTGGCTACGGAACCCTAAAAAAGGACAGCTAACATTTATCTGATACTTCTGGCAGATATATTTCACTGTGGAATGGTGAAACAGACCCTTATTTTTTCCCATTTTGTATACGAACAGAAAGCTAAACGTAGCGGCTACTTTACAAATAATTGCCAAATATTTGACTTCCTTGAAACTGGATAATATGGTCGTGACAAACTATTAGAGGAATACCCCTTTAATAAAAAACGGGAATGCCCACCGCAAAATGCAAATCGAGCCTAAGTTTGGCGCACCGTCACGTAACATGCATCTATTAACAGTGGCATTGGCAAAGAAGTTTCAAAACTACACCAATCGCACAATTTCCAATTCTGTGTCAACCGCTGACAGTTCTAATCAGTTTGATATGTTGTGGTATTTATTCAAATCATGTGTAAAAAGTGATTAATATGATGGTAGGGTCACGGTTGATCGGTGATAACACGGGTTCTTACTTTAGCTATGTTGTCGGAATAACGTCAGAAGTACTATGCTCGCATTAGCACATATGACGTTTTAGTTCATAGATTACGCTTATTGCACGACATTCGTAAAAGTAATCGATCACTTCACGTGGTTAACATGTGAATATTGACTAACAGATTATTGATATTTATTTTGTTTTGTAGGTACCTTGGATTTATTTAATTTCCCATTTCATCGTTATTATACCGGCCTTTAACCTTGTAACCATGTAATCCAATTACTTTGACATCACAACCGGACAAAGAAATACTACAGCAACACTACAAAGCAAGACTTCAAGAACCAAAACCAACATTGGTGTAGGTAATAGGCTATAAATACTGGTTATCACACTTCATCACAGAATATATAAACTACAGAAGCTTCACTGCTTTGATGTTCACAAATGCCGGCTTTTTATGTACCTACACAATTATTATTACCAAACAAAACGGCGCGCGAGGCGACGCGAGCAGCTGAAATGGGCCGTATTGCGTGTCGGAAAGGTCGCTTATAAGCCGCACGCCGTCGAAAACAGGGTTGTCAATTATTGAAAACTAATAAAATAACAATCGGCGCTATGAGGCGTCTGACAAATACATTACTGCAATGATATCTAGGTACGGCGTTAATAGCATTCATCTTGATTCAACAATTTAGTTCATGCGTGATTATAATTTACCTACGTATTTCATACACGTGATTCAAAAATATTTGTCTCAACTCGGTCGGCAGCGGCACCTTCTTTGTGCTTCGGCCGCGCGTGCCCGGGCGGCATTGTTTGAGGTGTGAGTGAGATAGCAACACGACCTCGCTAACTTTAGGTGAATATCCATCCGAATAATCCTGATAATAACACCAAAAATATTTGTCTCAACTCGGTCGGCAGCGGCACCTTCTTTGTGCTTCGGCCGCGCGTGCCCGGGCGGCATTGTTTGAGGTGTGAGTGAGATAGCAACACGACCTCGCTAACTTTAGGTGAATATCCATCCGAATAATCCTGATAATAACACCAAAAATATTTGTCTCAACTCGGTCGGCAGCGGCACCTTCTTTGTGCTTCGGCCGCGCGTGCCCGGGCGGCATTGTTTGAGGTGTGAGTGAGATAGCAACACGACTTCGCTAACTTTAGGTGAATATCCATCCGAATAATCCTGATAATAACACGAACATTCTAAAAATATCTGTAGACAGTATGTGAGGTGTGCAGAAATTAATATATCTGCTGCAAATTAATATGCATTTAAAAATAAAGAATTACGTTAGGTACCTACGCATTCATTACAAAAGCAGCATAAAATGGTTTAATCACAATCATAAGGCAGACGTAACACGGCATTTTCTCTTATATGTACCAGTGTACCTATTTGATATTATGGGAATAAAGACAGACAACCAAATAATATGTTACGTAGGACAAAATGCGCGAAATTCAATAAAAGTATGAGAGAACGAAGTTTTTTACATTATTTAAATGAGCCGCTTTTTTACTGACAAATTTGTCCGAAAATAAACCGTTTTGTCTGTAATTGACTTGAGTTTCTGAGAATTTAATTTACTACGAATGTAGGTAATAAGTGTATTATTATGTTCCTTAATTTTTAGTATCTCTCTGACGCATCGGCTGTGCGAAAAACGCGTCATGATAATTAACATTATTATTATTGCAACATGCTGCTATGCAGTATATTTTCGGCATTTTCATTTAATATGTATAAAATAATCCTAATATTTGCAAGCGATATATTTCGCGATACGTGACGAGCCAGCGTTGTAAATTTAAACGTGCGATCCGAGACAGCGCGCGCCAACCATTGAATAGACCACGGCGACGGGGCGCTCTGCATGTACTTGTAGCCGCGCGACGGAATCGCGGAGTGACACCCCCTTGACTTCATAGTATAAGACAAAGTCCCTTCCCGAAGTCTGTCCATAATTTAAGATGTTATATATGCTTGCATCTTTAAAGTTACGCAACGAATTTTGATATATTTTTAATAGGTAAAGCCCGGGCGGGTCACTAGTTGGTTAATACTGATTAAACTTCAACAATGGAAATAAAAGCTCGTACAATGAAAAAATGGTTCCAGTTAAGTACATCCAGTTTTGACAATGCCAGAAATTGAGATCATAATCTTTTACGCAACAGTTTTCACTGAGACAACTTGGAAAGCGACAATGTGAGGAGATGTAATAAAGAAATAGATTTCATATACTAACGACAAAAGAGCAAATCCGCCGGAGGGGAAGACGGGAATCGAACCCGCCTTCGCAGCCATGATCACCAATGATGAGGATCAGGATCACCAGATCCAGATCCTCATCATTAGTATAATCTGGCGAGGTGCCTGTGGCCATACTCTTAGAGCAAGCTATATTTAATTGCACCTCCTGTCTGAATTGCGTAAGGAGTCTAGTATCACTAAGTCTATCCAAATTTGACGAAACAAATCATGTTTTTGATTTGTGTTTTCAAAACAGTAAGAAGAATATGTTATTCATTATAAACTAAAAGAAAGTAAATGACGTACCAGAACTTAAGAAAAATATGGAAACTGTTTTTAACCTTCACTGGATTCAGCCTTTAAACAATAATATCACTTTATAAGTACAATTGTTCAGGGAGCTAAATGATGGTTCCGTTTTCATCGTTTATCCTGCTACACATCACTTGCATAGTTGTCTGAACTGAACGTGACGGTAATGCTGGCAAATGAAAGACTGGTTCTACATAACATTTATAAATAATTTACATTCTACCCCAAAAAAGACAGCATTATATGAGCCGGTGTATCTCCAAACATTGTCACAAAGTGTAGACACTAAGATCGCGTGACAGTAAATACAAAGTCAAATGGTACCTCTCAAAGTTCTTAATGCGTTGGCGTAAAGACTATTATGGGTCAAATCGTTGAGCTAATAAGTTGGTGATGTCACGTCACGTGGAATGTGTGGTTGGATGTGGATGTGACGGGTGATGGCTGTGAGAAGTTGGAAGCTCTAATTTCTTCCGTTGTGTAGTTTGAGAGTTAATTATATGTAGAACGCTATTGTTTAGTTTTCTTACATAATTCAGGTTATAGTTTCTAATACCTACTTACTTGGTAATTTAAAAAAATAATTATTGACTCAAAATGCGTGTGATGTTATTGCAATTCGACTAAAATATCATATTGCATGTAAATAGGTTGTTTAATTAAATAATACATTGTTAACAAAAAAATTAAGTTACTGAATCGTTTAATTTCCTAGCCATTTTTTATTTACATAATATGCCATTAGATAAACGGAGCGGCCAGAGCACTAACAAATATCTAAGCAAACCTCTAAAGGTGCATTCAGACCAAAAACGAGCATTCGCTATTCTAACTCCCTACTCTACGAAATTCGATCGTTACACAAAACGTGATTCGTTGATTTCGTAGAGTGGGGGATGATAGAATAGCGAATTCTCGTTTGGCCTGAATGCACCTTAATGTAATGGCGTTAGAATGCACGTTTAGATGTTTTTGAGCATTGTGGCCGCTCCGATATATATGATGGAGACTGTACGCTATTTTTCACACGAGTTGTAAAACAGGATTCCGCGAAAGTAACATGCTAATGTAACTCTCTGTGTGACTGATTAAATTCTTAAGACGCTTAGGCTGCGTGTCCATTAGATATGTGCAAGGAAGTATGCATTCTCGCGAATGTATTTAATTTTAAAACAATGGAAAATTATCATTTACTTATCTTCTGAGCTTATAAATATTGTATATCAAATAAAACACGAATCAAAATATTTCACGTCATATCATCACATCATCAGCCTATAATAGCCCACTGCTGGACGTAGGCCTCTCCTAATTTTTACTATGCGTATAGACGCATTAGGAGGTAAATGCCCATAATCGCCACGCTGGGCAAGCGGGTTGGCGATCGCAGTAATTTGTCCACTATGATGACGCTGCCCATCATCAATCTTTTTATCACATAATGGTCAGTGACACTTCAATCCCCAAAATATTTAGTAACAATTAATTTAATTTGAGTTTCACAAAAACTTTTTTGAGCTTAGTTCGAGTGGAAACGGGAAATATTTGTCCATAACCCATCGTCTCAGAACAAGGGATAAATGTGTTCCTACTTATGAAGAATGCGTTGCGAGGAATGGGTTGCAAAAGATATGTTGCGAAGTAACTATTATAATAAACTATCAGTAACATATACCTATCCCCGTACTGCTCAGCTAGTTTGCACATCCCTAGTAGGGCTTGAAATACCGGTATTTTTTGTATCGGCTATATCGGGATCCCAATTTTTCCATACCAAAAATACCCGAGTTGCAAGCCCTAATGCACAGTGAAAACACTCGTTCCGTTCCCGATCCTGGCTAGCTACATCTTCGCACTACTAAGCTACATCGCACATGTTTGGTGGCATGTAGCCTTAGCGTCCCCACACAGAGGTGGGGCTCGCCTTAGCTGGGCACTGCGCAATGACATTTACATACACGAATGCCTTGCCTAAGGCCCTAAGGCACATTACTAGTAGGGTAAACTCGGGTTATCACTTCATACTTCATAATATATAATCACCAAATTAAAAAAATGTTATAACATACTATAATCGATTACTCCAAGATGCCATGATCAGACCCCGACTTGGTACCAACGCTATGCGTTCGATTAAAAATGCTTCACGATTCTCAGAGATATTGAGTATCAAGCATACAACAAAAACAGTCGATTGGAGAGCCTCCTCCTTTTCTAAAGTCGGTTAAAAATATGGATGTACATAGATAATATAAAATTTTCTCTACTGTCAGACACTAATAGACCACGAACCCTGTAAACGAAACGGCGGGACATAATTAATTAATATATGTGATATAATGCTTTTTTATTTAATGGAATAAGTTAATCTAAAGTAAAAAATATATTTGAGGGATTCCTCGACAGTCACTGTAAATATATATGTAAGTACTCAGTTTTTAGATACGAAATTGTCCCATTATACCCTATGTAGATAATTACTGGATCAATTTACTACTGTTTTATAATATAATCGTCGTTTAAACCAGTGATATTGAATACCTTGATATCCTTAAAAAAGTTGAATAATTTTCAACACGAGTACCCTAATGACTGTTATTTCATAATTACCCATAATATAATTATTTATTTGTACGCAACTAGGCTGTACACCAAATAGGCAGTTTATAGATATTAAAGCTACCAGGTTTCGGGTTTTGCAAGTGTACTTATAACAGCTTTGAGCAGGTAAAAAATACTTTACAAATCCGAATGCTATGAGAAATTATTTCATATTATATTGATACCATTTCAACGACAATTTTTTAACCATGATACCTGCTCGTATCATTTTATTAGGGCCCTACCTGCAGCATGCTTTTAAACCACGCCCACCTGATAAAGGCACGTTTGTGGCTCCCACATACTTAGCAATGTACCGAGGAGAAGTTTCATAAGTTGCGAAATTTCTATAGAGAATGTTCTCGGCAATTTCAATTTTACTAGCAATCGAATCGTGCCAAAACCATTGTATATACATGCCTTTTAAGGTAAATTGTATGCCTCGTTTACTCATACAATATTCCTAATAACACTTTTTTATAAGTTCTCATGGAAACATTCTCAATGAGAACTTACTCTTAAATTCTCATGAAAATTCTCGGAATTTTCCGAGTATATTCCCGCCATTATGAGAATGTTCTTCAACTTGTACATTGCTACACATACTACATTTTGTAAGTATGTACTATGTACTGGTACGCAGGTAACGTTTAATGGTAAATTCGGGCTTAGACTTACTTAATGAAGAATTTCATTTATGTTGTCATTTTTTCTCTCAAGGTCTCTTATGCCCCGGCCACGACATTGGTAAGGCGACCAGCGGCGTTAGATGTACCCAAATAACTCATATAATCATACAAGCCAATTCCGTCCATATGTCAAGCAACAAAGTGGGATGTTTTACTAGAACGCTCACATATAAGCAATACATCTAAGATCAAAAGTGATATCGAAAACAAGGGCTTAAAAAATATATTTTTAATCGTGTTTTCTTGTAATAAACTTGTAAAGACATTTTTGACGACAACAACCTCGAAACTTAAATATATATTCTTTAATTTGACATATCCTACTAAACACCAAAACACTCATATTATCAGCCCCAGCCCATCATTACGCGCAATAAAAATCCCCTTAAGAGATTCCATACCAGCGCCCACCGCATACTTTCAGTCTGTTTGCAAACAACATTTTCCCAGTTGCATATTTCAACACGTCTGATTCAGCACGCATGTTAATTAGACGGCCGGTTATAAATTGCTTCATTAGCTCTCGGTGCAACGTGCGTGAAGGTTCCTCATTATTCTCATTAAGAGAAAAAACTTTAACCCTCAGCACATCCTGCCGTTTCTCCCGCTACGCCGAAGTTACTTTAGTTACAGAATTCCACGGAAGATGTCGCTAACACTATACAGTGTGTTATCAGTTATCACCAGGCTTCTTTTGAAACCGAGCAATGGTTTGCAAATTCTCAATCAAACCCTGAGTATGTTTTAAATGATATTTAAAATAATTTAACTTTCTAGGGAAAGTTGAGTGAGAAGCAATATAGGTACTTCAAAATTTATCGTTAATTTAGCGTTGGACAATGACAAATATAATGACAAATATAATAATTAGCCGTATGGTGACGGCATCGGCAGTAAGAATACATGTATCACCACCCCAACTCCTCCTGCGGGTGTCGTAAGAGTCGACTAAGGGATTGAAGTGTCACTGACCATTATTTAATAAAAGATTGATGATGGGCAGCAGCGTCATCACAGTGAACACATTACTGCGATCGCCAATCCGCTTACCCTGCGTGGCGATTATGGGCATTTACCTCCTAATGCGTCTATACGCATAGTTAATAGGAGAGGCCTACGTCCAGCAGTGGACTATCATAGGCTGATGATGTAATGACAAATAGGGCTGTATGGAACAGTCTGAAGGTATTCGGAGAGAGGAAAGCCGTCTTAGATGTTTATCGTCACCTGTAGCCGTACCATGACTTTGCAAGTTTCAGTAACGTTAGGAATTTCTCGATACGTAAAGCAGGCCATGGCGTTAGCTCCAATATGTCAGTACCTACGAGCGCGATAGAATGCATTACATATCGAGTAAAACCTAATGTATCTTTTACTTTCTAACTCATGGTACGGCTATCTGTCGTCAACCAGTATGTGGGGCGTGTGCAGTTATGTTGCTTTAACAATACGAGCATATTTTAGCCATTACATATAGGAGAAGATCTAACTTATGCTTCTTATAGTAATTATCAGGCTGTGAAGGTTTCCTAATTAAAGTAAATTAAGTTTAACCCTGACGGCATTTTGCGGCTTATCCTGCATTTTGATTGCGAAAACCAAGAATTATTAAAAGGTTTCATGAAGTAAATAATTCCGCTAAGTTTTTTTGGTACAGACCTACCTTACCAGTATCCTGCAGTTTTTCTGCCGGGAGCTTAGGAAAACAGTAATTTTCTATGAATGTGCGTTCAATATAAGATTCTTATACGAATATTACTGATTAGGATTAGGGTAACAATGCCTTCAGTTACTAGGTACTGTTAGTAAAATTGAGAAAATAATATGAATAAGTGATATATTCATAGGTAATGTATCCAAACGCATATGTTGCTCTTCCAACTGTCGGGTATTAGGAGACACGCAAAATGTATATATATGTATACTATTTGATCTAACAGAAAATCATAAAATATTCGATCTTAGCTATTTTGTAAGGAAGTAGTAGTGCTGTCCTCCCGTTGCGAAAAGTAGGTACGATGAAAGACGATTTGTGAAAAACCTACGGTTAACTAAACAATCAATATTATGCAGCACCTCTGTAAATATGCCATGTATGCCATATTGGCGCGGCTGGTCGACACAACCGGGGACCAAAGAGCTGGTGCGTACCTCTCTCAACGCATCGCTCTTGCAGTGCAGAGAGGTAACGCCGCCAGCGTTATGGGCTCCATGCCGCAAGCGGACCTGCTGGAGGGTGTGTTCTTTTTATAATAGGCTTTTAACTTTATAGGTACCTAGCTTTAGTTTTAATTATATATTTTTAGTTATAATTTATAATTTTCTGTATTTGTTAGATTATAATGTCATACATCATCAGCCTATCATAGTCCACTGCCGGACGTCGCCTCTCCTATTAACTATGCGTATGGACGCATTAGGAGGTAAATGCCCATAATCACCACGCTGGGCGAGCGGATTGGCGATAGCAGTAATGTGTCCACTATGATGACGCTGCTGCCCATCATCAATCTTTTATCAAATAATGGTCAGTGACACTTCAATCCCTTAGTCGACTCTTACGACACCCGCAGGAGAACTTGGGGTGGTGACAAATGTATTCTTACTGCCGTCACCACACGGCCAATTATAATGTAATATCAATGTATCTCTGTAATTATTAGTTACAATAAAGCTACACCTCAGAGTTCTGTCTAGCAACCTAATATTAATAGGTTAAAATCGTGTGCAGTTATAACTCAATCGTGTTAGAAACAGCTCTAATGATGGCACCAAATTATTAACCAGCAACCCTGAAGACGAGCATTCTTACATAATTACAACACGTAATGCTCAATGAAACTTTTATTCGATTATCTTAAGTGTATGTATCAAAAACGAGACGATAATTATGCTTTTGTTTAAGTGGTTGCGCAATGTTATTATTGTATAATGCCATTCATTTTTACGATCGCAAAGCGAATGCACTGATTAAGGAAGTGATTGAACTAAGAATGCGGTTAAAATGCGCTTAAAATTGTAGTATGTTGTATTTAATATCATAGAGATGTTTTTGTTGATTGAAAATATCAGTAGGAATGTAATTTTACATCCCGCATCTGTTCTACCAACTCTGTCATCATAGCCAAAAAAAAAAATTCGGAGTGCGTTCAGCCAAGGGCCTAAATACAATCATACAATTTGTTATTTTTATTGTCTTAAAAATGTTAAATAGCACTTTTAATATGCAAAAAACACCTTTAAAGTATAATATTCGACAAAAACTGCGTAAAAAATAAATAAAAAGCATGACGGTTTTTTGTGATCCTCAGGACATTATTAGTGGTGTACCTAACAATAATCAACAAATAAAAAGTTATAATTCTTGTCAGAGGTAGTCTGTTAAAAATAGTGGTAATCAAGTTAAAGGGCCATCCAATATCGGTAAGCAAATACAGCTTTTGAAAGAGAGAAACAATGAAATGTTGGCACATTTCAATTCAACCGTTTATGTAAATGACACATCACTAGTTGATGAATGCTAATTTCAATGCTCACGCGCACGTCCATGCCAAAAGGTGATAACCGACAGTATGACATTATGATTGTTTTGTATTATTTTTCTTTTTTGGGACATTTTTTTGCTTTGTTGTACAAAAATGTATTCATTATTTATATATTATATTACTCCTCGTATTACAATTGCTGAATATTCATGAGCATTGTAATACGATAAGTAGCAAGCAGTAACTATTTTTATTAACCATTAATTTGTTACAGGTATTGAGTAGATACAGATATTTTGGCAAGCCCCATCTTCACGAAATAACTTAATATTACACGTCGTAACACACCATGTTTTAAGTTATATTATTAAAGTAGAAGCACTCTATAATTCATTATAAATATCTAACATTTTTAAATTTTAAACTTTATTACACCGACAAACAACTGACTTAAATATCACTAAGGCTACTGGGCAGAGCATTAAAATCCATATAAAATCTCAGGAAACCAAAACATCTAAGAACTATGTCGGTTCATTAGTGTAGCATTTAGAGTAGTGTGGAGTTGTGGTTAGAAGTGCGGTGTTGCGGTGAGAGTTTGTGGTTAGAACTACTTATCGATATATATTGTGGTGGCTTTGTAATTTGTATCCTGTATTCTGTACCTGATTATCATAATCGTGTTGATATTTTATGTTTGTCCATATAATAAAAACACTTTTATTTAATTCCGGAATTCCGATATTAGCTGTGTCAATTCCGGAACTGTAAAAACAGCAAAATCAGTCCGAAATTCCGATATTTCGAAATTCCGGAATTCCGGAATGCAAGCCCTAGGCAATAATCTCCTTAAAATACCTACAAGTGACTCTCGTCTTAACTCACACTAATAATGTTAATACTAACACATAAGTAAGGTATTATTTTAATACTTAATTAAGAGACGACCGCTCCCACAGTCAAACTGTTACAACAGTTTTGCGGGACGAATGTAAAATTTTTCATTAATATTGTGTCTAATAATTACCATGTCCATTTAAAAACCCTTATTACGTACTTACTACCTTTAACCGTATTACGAAAATTTAAGCGGATACCGTATAGTCTATCAAATCTCACTGAAATATGGTTTTCAGAACTCCCTTTGTGGGCTAAGCAAACATGAAGATGAACAAGCTGCGTTGATGTCTAATGAAAGCATAACCGCATTGTATAATCACATGTAGATTAAATGTCTATATTTATTTATATAGTTAGTAAGTACCTACACTGATATTTTTACATAAAATATTTTTGATTTAAGCTTTCACGATTATGGCTCATATTTTAACGATAAACGGGTCTTACGCGTAAACGTACTTTTAATATTATCCTGACGTTTAGGGCGTGACGTAACACCCGGCAATCTTCCTGCTGGATGCTTAGCCAAGTTGCCAATTGCTAATGCTTAGTAGCGTATCGTAGTTTTCCCTCTCTGTGCGACAAAGACAGTTAGCTGTCTGTCGTTTACGATTGACGACTAAGCGTTCGCGATTGGCAACTTGTCTAAGCATCCTGGTGTATTTGTGAGTGATTAAGACCCGTTTGTCGTTAAAACATGAAATATTTTTTGCATTAGAACTCAAAAATCGATTCAGTATTTCTGTTGCAAAAATAAACCAATGTAAATTATTAATGTTGCGTTATTTACGTCAAACCAGTTTCTATTCATTAACGGTTAGATATTTCGATACCTAGTGACAGTAGAAGGGGCTTACGATGGTCGATAAATGAATTTTTCCCCTCACTAGCTCGTAAAGTGCTCGTTTATCCTTTAATACGAACGTGTAAAAACGCATATTATTCACTTGTGTGGCAAAGTAATGACCTTGGAGCGTAGCGCGAAGTAGCATTCGTTAACAGATAACAAAACGTAAAATGCTCATGGAAATCGTTCCATATTAATGACAATTAAATAATTTGTTTGAGAATTTAGTGTAAAATACAAACCTTTATATAATATGATGATTTTAACACATAAATCCTAAAATTCCATAAGTAACAATTGTTTTAGTGAATGATGATTAAGATGACTAGATGCAATCACAAAACGCAGAAAATGTCAACGTCAACATTGTCAATGAATATTATAGGTTATAATCTTTATTTACCGACTCGAACACGCATAAAAATAGTAAACTAAACAACTTTCAGAGTGTTCTGTTATAATTTTGTAAAAATAATGAATAAGAATGATTTAATAATGCATTGGCGTTGGTGTGCAACTACAGAAATATGTTAAAATCGTGCTGCGTTTACATTTTCGTGCTAAGTTTACTGCAACAAAATCTTGCATTAAATATATGATGTATTTGAAAAATTATTATCACTAACCCGATGATGATTCTAATGTGAACAAATAATTACCTTTTTTTAGGTTTCCTCGCTATAGTGAGGGGAAAAGTTTTGTGTTACACACGGGTGCAAATGTATTTTACTTCTCGTATGTTAAAACACTTGCTGCGCTCAGGATTATATTTTAGAACCACTCGCTTCGCTCGTGGTTCAACTATAGAATCCTTTCGCTTGCTCGTGTTTCAATTTCATACTCGCGGGTAAAATACAACTTTGCACCCTTGTATAACAAATAACTATTATCCATTTATCGTGCAACGCGTCACTTTTGCACTTGCACACTTGTTAGAACGTGACGGCAAAGAGGACAAACCCTAAGCCCACTGGTCACTTAAGGTCACCAACCTTGGCAACGCATATGTATGTATATGTTTCCACTGTGTTTACTTTTGCTGTTCTGTTATGTGTGCTTTATCTGAATAAAATGTATTCTATCTATCTACATATGTAATACTTTTTGAATTGTAGGCGTCTATAGGCTACGATAGCTCATTATCATAAAATGTGATTTTTGCTTATTTGCCACCGTTGTGGTATGTATGGTTTGTAACTAATTCATAAAAGTAAGGAAGTCCCGGCAAAGTGTAGCCCTCGCCGAGACCATTTCCCTGCGCAGACGCACGTATCAATTAACACAAGGAAGCCCAAGGGAAACTTACTTTCGCTTCTAATATTACACATTTACAATAATGTGCACCTCTCACGATCTTGGGTAAGACAGCGGACGACTAATTTATAAAAGCAGTTTGTTAATTACGGTTGATGCTTAAGTAATCAGGATATTTAGATACAAAAACAAGCCACCCGTAATTATTTAAGATTGGCAGCTCTTCTGCTTGTTGTAGCTTATTTCTTAACCGGTTCTCGTATTTTTAACACGATTCAGCTTGTGTAAAATCCACCGCAAATCCGAGATAATAATTATATCATGGTTTAAGTCTCAATTGTAACTAAATATTTTAATTCTTGATTGTTTTATCGTTAATTAGTCATAATATATGTCAGTGCTTACGATGATTTTTAATTAAACTTTAAAGAAAATCTCTGCCAATTTTCCTTAAACATCTCAACTGTACACAAAAACAAATAAAATCAAACCTCAAATGTACATTTAGCAAGGGTAATTTATTTTTACGCTTCTTGAGTTTTAAGAATATAATAGAATAATTCTGTATTTTTAGTTCTAATCGCAATATAATCCCAAAACTACTAGCAGACTTCCTAGTGGGAATTGTCTTAGGATGTAGGCTATGCGTAACATTTTCATCCTGTCTGTAAATACTGTTGGCTTGTATCTGTTTTTTCCCCAATAAAGAAAAAGAAAAAAAGAAAGAAATGCATTTTTTCATATTTTTACGACAAACGGGTCTTATTCACTCACTAAAACACCCCTGGACAACTGGACACAGGCAGACTCTGCCGGGTGTAACGCCATGCCCGAAACGCCAGGATATTTCATGTAAAAATATCAGTTTTATGTACTTACCTAACATTGATTGTAATTTGAACACAACCAAACACCAAATGTTAGTCTGGAAATAGTTCTACAGCTCTAGAAACGCCAAGTATTTTCCAACCTGCTACTCTTGACACTACCTATCGAATTTAGGTACAAATAAGGCAGGGACAATTTAATCCGAAGGTCGGCTTGTCCCTTACCGGTTTTGGCCAGCGGTCGTAGTTACCGCGTACTTCGACAAGCATCTGTCTCTGCCACTCCAACGAAGGCGTCATTAAAGTGACAGAGACATCAACAACAAACAAATCCTCGCAATTTGCGGATTTCGAAGTTCGCGGTAGAGGCCGCAGGTTTCCTTTCCCGCTATAATTTTAAGCTTGACAGAATCGCGTTTCGTGGAAATCTTAAAGGTCTATGCCCACTAGACCGTACCAACGTACCATACTATGACCGTAGCATGAACGTATCGGATAAAAAACTATTCCTTGTATTGAAAATTATGAGACTGCGCCCACTAGGACACGTTCCGGCGCCGGCCAACACCGTCTCATACTTTTCAATACATGGAATAGTTTTTTGTCTGATACGTTCATGCTCCGGTCATGGTATGGTACGGTCTAGTGGGCAGAGACCTTTACACTTTTAACTCACCATTCATGACCCTATGTACGAATATAAAGTGCGCGTTTGGGTGGCAATTGTGTGGGCGGTGGTACTCAGTTGGTGATCTTCAGGCTTGACATAGTTAATAGTAAGTAATTGCTGACCTGGCCGTGTGGTGACGGCAGAAAGAATACACTTGTCACCACCCAACTCTTCACGCGAGTGTCGTAAGAGTCGGCTAAGGGATTGAAGTGTCACTGACTTTTCTTTGATGCAAGATTGATGATAGGCAGCAGCATTATCATAGAAATCCAGTGGATGCTGTGGAGGCCTATGTTCAGCAGAAGACGTCTTTCGGCTGATATGATGATGATGAAGGTCTATAAAACTACGTGTCCAAAATAATCATCAATTTATCAACGCCTATTTCAATTTTGCAATATGTATGAATACATGTAGCCCCCAAAATTCCTATGTAGATATGTTCATAAGAATCCTGTAGTTCTGAGAACTACCTAATACTCACTTGCTTCATGTAGCTTTTGCTACATGGCTTCACTCTTATTTTATATAGACATAAGGTAAATGTAGGAGTGGATGACACTGTACCAATGAATGACTTTTTTGCAATTTAATTTAAATATTAAGAAAACTGTTATTAATATGACCCAAAGACAGTATCCAGGCGACTAGTAGTGCAATTTGTGATTTTTGTTTTAAACCGTTCTTTGATATCTACAATACTTTTTAAATTTATAGACGGTTCTTGCGAACAGGTGCTTCGAGTTGCTTGTGCGTCGGTGTTCTTAGTGAATCTGCTAAGGCATTGCATTGTAAATTTGTAAAAGTGAACATATAAGCCTGGATTTAACGAATTTTTGCAAACTGTTTACTGAAACTCCAACACTTTAAATGAATCTATTGATATTGTGTATATTATTTTTATTAGTTCAGTATTTTAGATGCATGTCATATACTGGAGCGAAATTATAGCATTTAGTAGTGGATGACACCCATGTCATTCACTCGCTCAAAATAGTAATTTTATGTATCTTAATTTGAATCGTATTTTATAGCTATAGAACATATATTTTAGTTATTCTAAAAAACACAGGTTTCTATGGACCATGTGAGTAGTGTCTGACATAGGTGTCATATACTGTTTTTCTATGGAGATCGAGTGGATGACAGTGCGTACTGATATGTCATTCGTTGGGTCATAACTATGTGTCATACATTGGTTGCAAGCATTTGTAATGAAAATATGTCCCTAAAATTATCCAAATATACCTATGACAACGTGAAAAAAGGCGAAGCTTGTACTAACTGTAAATATACATAATTTGATTCGGCAAGCGATACTACAGCTGGCCCTATCTTCATTTCCTTAAAAGTAAAATCCAAAAAAGTCCCTACTACAAAAATACGTACCTATATAGACTGAAAAAAATATATTTTTCAAGCAGCAACGTATCTGAATACGAAAAATGGCGACAATTACAAACGATGTGAAGAAAAAAACATATTTTAGTAGTTACTGTGTGTAGTAAAAATAGTTTTAATAACGCAATTGAAAGTTTTGTTCAACATTTAATAAATATCTACCTCGTTTTAGTTATTTTTTTATTTTACAAGTTTATCAGTAGCATAAACTTAACTGCAGTTGAGGTAATCAATTGTAAAACGTGATGCAATGCTATGTCATTTACTGGGACATCAATCCTATTTTTTCATAGTCATACTTTGCGACATTCAAAATATTGCCAGTCATTCACTGGTACAATTTGAGACATCGCGGAAAAGTGAAATTATAGCGTAACAGTATTAGTTATATACACTTTATTTTTCCAAAAACATAAAGGAGGAACCAGTCTGTAAATTTGTATGCACAATTAGTCTATATGTTTAACAATTACTTAGTTTTGTGCAAAAATGCATGAAATCGCTCCTTATAGTGTCATCCACTGGTACATTTACCTTAGAGTCTATCGCAAAAATCAAAGCAAGTGAGTGACTATGTGTTAATAAAAACGCATTCAAACCCTATGTTATTCCGTCCTATTAGTGTAAATAAATTCATTATCGGATAACATAGGTCATATGTGCACGTATTATGTTATCCGATAATGAGCTTAATTCTATATTTCAATATTTAGCATAGAGAGAACTCAGAAGGACTTCTAAATACAACATAAGTATATAATAATTATAAATAAAAAATAAAAATACATTTTAATCGTTTCCCCCTACCCCTCATGTCATTCCTGGTGCAAAAGTGCCCATAACGCTAGCAGCGTTGCCGCGTTGTATAACAATAGAGAGCTTTTGCCGAGAAACGACTCGGAGCGAGGGTCTTCCCCTTTCTGCCTGAGTCGACGTCCAATTCGTGTATAAACACCTTAGCCTCCGCCCCCCAACAGCCCGCCGTTTCCACTGCCATAGGGACGAAAATGTACCCCGGCTCTAAGGGAGCATACTTCCGGCGCTTCACCTCCGCCTGAAATTCGGCTGCCGCTCCAGCTGCGCGCGTAGTGCGACTGAGGTGGGAGGCCGCGAAAGTGTTGACACATGTAGCGTCCCACACCAAACACCGCCCCCTCTCCCATGGCACCAACGTCAGACCATCGGGCCGCTTGCCGTCCGACCCGCTGAGACCCTGTGGTTCGAGCACAGATGGAACGCCAGCCGACCTGAGAGCCCTATGGATGGCATCGTTAAGGGCGTGGTGACACGGGTGCCTCCCGGAACAACGACGGCAACTCAAGGCGTGGTGTCCGTCAGCACCCACCATGGAACCGCAGATGCATACATGTGGTTCACATACATCGCAGCCCAGGCGTAGCGCAACGGACACACGTAGGGAGTCACCATCGAGCAATGTTCCTAACTGAGGCGAAGGTAGCGCGTGTAACCATGCCCCAGCTTCAGGCCGCGATACTGCCAACAATCTAGCACGATCTACGCCTGATTTTTGCAGATATTTTTTGCAGTAATAGGATTTGTTGAATCATCGCAAGAAATAATCAATTTTTCACTGTATAAGGTCTGTCCCTGGTCCCAGCTCGTTAGTTGAGGTCGGGCCTCCTTATGGCTCGGCATGTATAAGGATATACCTACTATTAATTTATATGCAAATGACCAAACCCTTAAAAAAAAGTTAAACATTGTTAAAAACAGCGCTGCAGGTAGAGGCTTCTCCCAGGTATAAATTATACTTTAACTTTTAATAGCTGAATTGTATAATTAAAGTAAACATAATTATGAATACATCATTATTTAGCGAAGATGGTTTTAACAGGAAACAAAACCTTTGTGTAAACATTTTCTTGACAGCTTAAGGTTATGTTATCATTCATGTCGTTAATTATGAATAATCCGGAATACTTCTTCAAGTTTTACAAGTACCCAATTCTTGTAATTTACGTTCCGCAATATTATTAATAAACGTGTTACTTTTATAACTTTTAGGGAATCATATCTAAAATCTACACAAATCCGATTCCAAATTACTTTTTCAAAAGAACATATTTCATATGTCTATCAAAGACAAAGTTAAAACATAATAAATACTTTATGCGATCTTTTTAATCATACCCTGTTCGTTAGATGTTTTTAGTTCCCGGGCATAGTTTCAGAATATCAATTGCCTAAAAATCTGTTGTCTAAAATATCCCACTATTGAGCGTAAGTCTACAAAGTACATGTCAGATCAATATAATTATCAAACAAAAAGTGATTTTCAGGTTATAAAATTATACTATATATTGGCCTATTTTACAATCCTCGGATACATATATCCGTGAGATAAAAAATATCACTATCCTTTTTCTCATGCATGTAAAAAAAGGACAGCTAACAATCTGGGAGTGGTTTTTTATTTACTGTAATCCTATAGCGTGGGGTATCATTAAATAGGTCTCATAAAAAGAATAAGGGTCTTGAATGAAAGTCTTCTTCTAAAGTCAATATATTCGGAGATAAACGCTCCAGAACAAAAAAAAATGTGTTCCCCCCTCTAACTTTTGACCTTTAGGTCCAAAAATATGAAAAAAATCATGAATAGGGCTGGCTGGCAATAGATGGGCTTATAGAAAACTTTAAAATAAAACTATTTCGAACATCATCGGCCCAGCCGTTTTTGAATAACTACGAAACCCTACAATAAGCATGGCCCTACATGCTCTTCGCCAGTTTTTTTTGTTAGTTTGCCTACCTATTTAGTAAAGCTACTCGCATAATTATCTCTACCACTGAGATATGTACTGGCATAGAGTATCTAATATAACAATATAGTGCATAACATATAGTACATTCACACCGGCTTAGCGTGACTCTGTAGTGGCATTACACACGCACTTGTCTACTATAAACATCCGTACAATTTTAGATCATGATATTCATTAAGATCATATGGCTCCCCATTCGATTGTACATATTGGTGTTAATTAAACGTGTTGTCTTATCATCAGAGATCGGATTTTTGTGCGACATCTCATACTAAATGTCATCAAAATGACGTAAGTCACTAAGAATGTCACAAATCCATCCGATCTCTGCTTATCAATCATACACGCATTCGTAAAATAATCGTCATCACCATCATCAGCCTATGATAGTCCGCTGCTGGACGTAGCCTCTCCTATTAACTATGCGTGTAAATGCATTAGGAGGAAAATACCCATAATCGCCACACTGGGCAAGCGGATTGGCGATCGCAGTAATGTGTCCACTATGATGACGCTGCTGCCCATCATCAATCTTAAAATAATCGTGGTACTCATCCATAACCATAACGACGTCCGCTGCTATGTTCAGCAGCCGACGTCTTATGGCTGAAATGGCGAACCCTCCCCTTTGGACCTCCACATAGGTACACCGGTTGGAAGCGTCCTGCATCCAGCGTCTCCCGGCGACCTTCATAAGGTCGTCTGTCCATCTCGTGGGTGGACGTCCTACACTGCGTTTGCCAAACCGTGGTCTCCACTCGAGCATCTTCCGAAAATAATCAATAAAGTATAAATACATGTTTGTGCTAAGTAATTCTTGCGGGGAACATAAATAGATTAGATACATTTAGTATTCAATGTAACATTTTGAAATTTAACGAATCAGTTGGAACTTGGCAGCGCATTCGATCAAATAAGTAAATACACCTTATTATAATATAAATATTTTTTTTCCTTAAATTGAACTGTGTATCTTTTATTTATGATTATAAATGCAGGTAATATATTTGAAATCGCCAAGTTCATACGATATTATCGCATTTCATAGCTAAAACTACTTGTTTTAATAAATAACTCACTTAAAAGATTAATTACATTTTTTCGCTATCGATTTGTTTGATTTACCAACTTTAGCCGTAGCGAATTGTTTTATTTGACTACTTGACGATGACAAATGGTGAACTTACGGATACTAAATCCAAAATGATGTTTTGGCATAAGAAAACCGATTATATGTAAGATGTTTTGGAACTGATAGACAGATAATATATTATACGTAACTTGCTAGATGAGGTAAAGGACAGAGTTCAGTCGCTACCGATCGTTAAAACAGTGCTTGCATCAGTAGGTTTTTCTTTTGATTAATAGCATTGTGATGAAAAACTTGCTTTCCGGGTATTCTTTTGTCTCGTTTTTGTAGTCACCAAGTGTTAAAAACATTTTAAGTAGTGTTTGTATTGAATTAATGTGTGTTATTAGCTTTTTATTAGAGGAGCGTTAAGCGGCAATATAACGGGTAAACAGTCAGTGTTTGTTTTGTGGAACTATTAGGGCCTACGCTAGCTGACGCGGATTACCCGACACGAACGCCCGTCTAATAAAAAAATGTTCATACAGCGCTAACTGGTGCGGGCGCGTACGATGGACCTTAATAAATTCGAAATTCGATTTCACATAAAAAATGGTGGTAAAGAAAATATAATGGTGACAGACGAAAAAATGATGACTCAATTTCTTAAGAACATAAACACAGCGTAATTTTTTATCTGGGATATTTTTTATATGTACTTAACAATTATAATATAGTCAGTAAAGAACCATATTAGGATCGAGTTTTATATCATATTCAAACATGATCAAGAGATCAATAGGTCGATTTTTATTTTATTAAATTTATTTGCCATTATGTATATAGATGAAATATAAATTATTTATAATTAAAAAAGCAAGACAAATTAACCACACGGGTTTTGGATATTTATAAATACTTTCGGAACATTAATTGGGATACAGTTTTTTTGCATATAATCGGACATGGAACAGTCGGTCGCATATTCACATGCAAAGATAATCTACACTGTCGTAGCTGCAATTTGTATGAATAATGTATGATAAATGATATTCAGCGCTACGCTTCAGTGGTTAAAAGGAAATTAATACAATTTGGGAAAGTAATGCATAATTCTACATAAGAAAATGTAATTTCCCAATTAAACTTACTTTAATTTCTACCATCACAATCATATTTTATCAAAAAATGTATTCATTCATGTAAAAGGCATATTAACATTAGACATAGACATATATATTATCAATCATTTTTGAATCGTAATACACATAGCAAGTAAAATACATTTAATTTAATACTAGGTATACAGAAATAAAATAAAGCCGTTTATATATATTAATTAGCTAATTATTTAAATCATTATGTGCTAATTGTTTAATTTACGCTTAGATTATCAATTTTCAGACGGTCAGTAAGGACGCATTTTTTATGATGAGGACAGGAATGTATCTACACTTAATTCGAGAAACAAGGGATGGCTGTGTGTTGGAATTGGAACCACCTTTGCATGCAAAGTCTTAATAATTTTGGTTCGAAAAAGAAAACAAAACAGTGGTTCAAAGCAGTGTTGTCACATACAATTTGGGAAAACTGGTAGAACGACATCCAAAAATAGGTAGAAATTGGTAGAATTGGAAGAGGAAAATTGGTAGATCTACCACCTAAGGATCGACGCCAATCACGCCTTATTTATAATACCATATACCATACCGTTTTACCAACCGAGTCGTACAAAATGTCACGAAGACTGTCACTGTCACTATCTCTGCTGGCATCTGACACTGTCAGTAGTGTCAGTGGCAAGTTGTCAAGCTGATATATTTTGATATACCCACAAACTTTAGCACGGAACGCAGAAAAACGATGAAAAACAATTATATTTCGTAAAACGTATGGACAATGTTCATCAAAATGAGATTTTGAAAAGTAGGTAGATTTAAAACTGAAAGTGGTAGATAGGTAGAATGAAGGCAAAATAGGTAGATCTACCAACAAGTTGGTAGATGTGACAACACTGGTTCAAAGACATATACTTATCTAATATTTTGGACGTTGTTGAAATAAAGGTTAATTATATTATAGCTATAAATAGTTACGATAAAGCCACTGAATTGCCGGACAGGCGGTTTTGTTAGTGACACAAATCACAAAATAGTTGTATTCTCGTATTTTTGTAATTGAAATGATAAAAACATACGTCATACAATACTCCGTTTTTACACGATTTTTGTAAGTAATGGGTGTCAAGTGCATCTCTATTCAATCTACAATAGCTTTTCTAACCTTCTGCTACTCGCCCCACTTTTCCTACCATTTAGGGCATCGATCAGAGATATATTGATTAATGGGACCACATTAAAAGTCAACCGGTTTTGTCTTTGATATAAAGAACATTATGAAAGGTAATCATTTAGATAGATTACTTTATTTAGATCCGTGTGATAACCGTGAGCCGCATGGCAGTCTATCCCTCTCGCTCGCGAGTATATGAGCGTGATGGATAGAAACTAAGATTTACGTTACGGCGGTAAATGGTAACGGTACACACACAGTGTGTAAACGTTTACGTGAATTACTCAAAAATGTTAATATTAAAACGGTTAATGTTTAGTAATTACATAGCATGGCACACATAACTCATTTTTGGCACAGTCTTTAGATAAACCTGGTTAAAGTATATTTGTCTACAGGGCTAATTACATAATACCCAGCCATGACCATGTGCGTAAATTTCTAAACTAAAATGCTAAAACAACAAATATTTAACAATTAAACACCCTTCTCGTTCAACACATCAACAAATTCATCTCAATAAATAATAAATAACGTGACACCTACTAGTACAAATTGTTTTATCGTACCTCAGAAATCTAGAAATAAGTGTGCTAATAACGTTTTAAAATTTCTCTAGTGTTGCCAATACAATGCAATAGCCCATTCTTGCGTGGTTCAGTTTTAATGACAATTGTTTCATTTCAACATTGTCGTTTCTACTGGCGTTACGTCACGTCGAGGTGAATTCTGTTATTGTATTAAATAAGTCGTGATAGTAATTGCAAGGCGTGGGCGACAAGCTAGTAGCGTTTGTCGAGTTCCTGAAGGCTTGTTGGATTTATCTTAGTTAATTTATTGCGTCGGGAAATGTCAGCTGAATGGTGAAATTGTTGAATAGCTCTTTGTCAAGTGGCAGGTACTAGTTGGTAGCGACCTTGCTTACAAAGCTAGAGGAAGGATATGACTTACAGTACATCACAGCCTATCTCAGTCTCCATTGCTAGACGTAGGCCTCTCCTATTAACTATGAGCATGTAAAGTCCATTTCAAATATGAAGGCCCGATTCCACTTAACAAAGTCATTAGGCGTCAGCAATAGGATCAGTGATAACAAAAGAAACCTGGCCAGGCCCTTTTTTGCCGTGATATTTTATGCATACATCGGTGTACCACACGTGCCAATTTGTGGTGGACCAATTAAATGACAAAAGTTTCGAGTGGCATCGGGCCTTCGTATTTGAAATGGACTATACGCATTAGGAGGTAAATGCCAATCACCACGCTGGGCAAGTGGGTTAGCGGTCGCAGTACGTCCACTGTAAGGACGCTGCTGCCCATCATCAGTTCTCTATCAAGGTATAATCAGTGACACTTCAATGTCTTATTCGACTCTTACGACATTCGACGACGACGACGTGTTGGGGTGGTGACAAATAATGACACGAGAACTTACAGTAGCTACCTAAGGGTATGTTTATGTATTTGTCACAAGTTACCAAAGCAGACCGTTTTACAAATAGGTATAGATAGTAGGCGTGTTGTAATATTAAGATAATCAGGCCTTCCAAGGCATGACATAGTATTCAGGTCTTACTAATGTGCCAATATGCACAAATACCTCATTTACCAGTGGCGTAGACAACTATTTAATATAATCGGTAACTCTTGTTACGTCGCGATGTCGCATTCTAATATGTTCGTTACATTAATTGCTTGAATTCTCATTTTCATTAACTGATTTTCCGCAATTTACCGCTTTATTTGCATGAATGAACACCTACGTAGTATTTAAATGTCTCTTTTACATGTGATGTCAGACTGGGAAGTCTAAAACACCTGATTAAGTAATTTAAATGAAATGTCAATAATGTTGACCTATTTTGTTTCCGCACCTTACGTAACAAAATAGGGAGACATGAAGCCTATTCGCCCTTAGGGCATTTCTCAGAGCGTAAACGGACATCTCATTCATCTGGTCACGTTTTTTTGGAAGTGGCTGAATGATTTGAGGTTGGTTTTGGTTGTCTTATAGAAAAACGGGTGCTGTATCTGACGACCGAAAATGGTACCAAAAGATGCAGCCACTTCCAAAAAAACATGGCCAGATGAATGAGATATCCGTTTGCGCTCTGAGAAATACCCCTTATTTGTCTTGCTCGTAACTAATGTAACTATCTAGTAAACAATATTCTTCCCTCAAAGTGTACATTTCGTGAACTTGATTACCTATTATAAACCGTTTCCAAGTGCAATAATATAGAGGTGACTTACATAACTGCCCCCGTTTTCCTAATCTAGTTGTTATAGAGGAAAACAGTGTATTTGGATGTTATAAACTTGTTTACTAGTCACGACAAGTAGGAATAGAATAGGCTCCATATTTGCACCATCACCAACAGAGCCATCATCGCCATTTGCGTACAAATCACCTTTATGCGCGTTTGAATAAAGTCCAAGAAGTTTATAGTTGGAAATTTCTAAGAATTAACTTTTGACAGTTAAAGATTAAACCTTATTAATATGAGGGTAAGACTAACCGTTTTTCCTTATAGTCTTAACGTCATATATAAGACTTCACGTACAAGGCTCATTTCTTAAGTGTCAAAAGTTAAAACTTAGAAATTTCCAACTATAGTTCAGTTGTACTTGAATTTGTCGCTGAGATTAGGAAGGTAGCAAGTAAAAGCATGGGATTCTTGTTACAGAGCATGAATAAGTTACGTCAGTAACATAACATTATCGCATTCTCCTTTGTCTCGCACCGCAATGATCTGCTTTCTCAGAGCAAGGAAGCGAGTTATCTCATTGGCGTTTTTTCGTGCCGTATATAGATGTGAAGTTTTATCGGAAGGAACGGTTACCGTTACCTCACGGATGGGGAAACAATAATCAATTTATTAATGTTTGTATTACTTATTATGTTAATTTCACGCATTATAGTGTCATACAACTACTACGGAAACAACATGTCTAGTCAATTCAAATTACAGAAGGAAGAACCACCTTACTCTCAACAGAATAAGGTGTGAATTTACCCTGATTTTTTAAAGCTCTGGACATGTTTTTTCCGTGGACCCTTCAATTATGGATAGTATAGATTTAAGGACTTGATAACTTGAGATAGATATTTTTGCAAATGTAAATGAATTTATAAGTTAAAAATTTCTTCTACCTTTTATCTCGAGTTACAAAGTTCTTCACGCTATGCACCGAATTTTGTTATCCGATTTGCATGGTCCTAATTTATATTAGGTACGAGACAACAAACGCTCTCGAAAAACCTTATCCCGCCTCTATAAGAAAATAAGAGTACCTAAGTATAATAATAAAATAAACCTATTCGATTTTTTTTTTACTTAGTAATTACCCATGGCTTCATTTCATTACTTACATAGGTACGTACTATAACAACGTGCTTGGACCATAAAGCATAAGTATTGCATTAATCGTTTGAAATTAAATATTTTCGTCTATTCGCTTAACATTACCTTAAGGTGCATTCAGACCAAACGAGCAATCGCTTTTCTATCCCCCGTTCTATGAAATCAACGAATCACTTTTTCTGTAACGATCGAATTTCGTAGAGTCATCAGCAGCCTATGATAATCCACTGCTGGACGTAGGCCTCTCCTATTAACTATGCGCATTAACACATTAGAAGGTAAATACCCATAATCGCCACGCTGGGCAAGCGGATTGGCGATCGCAGTAATGTGTCCACTATGATGACGCTGCTGCCCATCATCTATCTTTTTTTAATAATGGTCAGTGACGCTTCAATCCCTTAGTCGACTCTTACGACACCCGCAGGAGGAGTTGGGGTGGTGACAAATGTATTCTTATTGCCGTCACCACACGTAGAGTAGAATAATAAACAAGAAATGCACCTTCAACAACTAGACATTCGGACAGATATAATGTTTGTTTATTATCTACACTTACTCAAATCCTTGAATCATTGCAAACTCAACAGACTGTCGTCAGAGTAACCAACCGGTTAGTACGTACACGTGAACAGAAACGTTGCGTAAGCCCGCGGATAGTGATGATCGATTCCTACCATTCTGATAAAGATGCATGGAATTAACACTTGGACGTAATAAGCTTGAATGTCAATTGACGCCTAAAGAGATGTCGCAAGGTAAGGTAAGTGGAACTGGTAACATATCGTTATTATTTTGTGATCTCACGTTGCTGTACAAAAATTAAAGGCATCTCTTATAGATGTGCAATTAATTCACACTTATATATTTTTCTAACAACAAAAGAAGGAGTACAACAGCAAAGGGTAATTTCTACTGATTATGACGACTTTCTCCAAGAACATCACAATTTTTTTTCGGGTACCTCCCCAACTGATGGAGTGGGGATGTTTTTTTTTTTAATTTGCTGTAATCCTATAGTGTGGGGTATCATTGAATAGGTATCTTAAAAACAACACGGGTCATGAAAGAAAGTTTTTTTCTAAAGTCAATATTTTCGGAGATAAACGCTCCAGAAGAAAAAAATGTGTCCCCCCCCTCTAACTTTTGATCCGTAGGACCAAAAAATATGAAAAAAATCATGAATAGGGGTCTAATAGAATACTTTAAAATAAAACACAATCATCATCATCATCATCATATCAGCCGAAAGACGTCCACTGCTGAACATAGGCCTCCCCCAAAGATTGCCACAAAGACCGGTCCTGCGCCACCCGCATCCAGGGGACTCCTGCGACCTTCACCAGGTCATCAGTCCACCTTGCGGGGGTCCTACCCACGCTACGCCTTCCGGTAATATTTTGAAAACACAATATTTTGAACATAATCGGCCCAGCTGTTTTTGAATAACTACGGACCCTACACTGAGCATGGCCCGACATGCTCTTGGCCGGTTTTTTACTCGTAATGTGCCGCAGCAGTAGGTACAACGGATCTTAGCAAGTGGCCATGCGTAAACTTTGCCTTATTTGGCTGAGCGTGTTATCTAGTCCATACTAAGTGAGTTATGTACTGCGTCGATTTCTATGGACAGCATTTAAAAACACTGTTCATTTCTATGGGTATGTTTTATTATCAAAATGGATGTTATTTTTAGGTACACGAGTATTAGAACGTCAGTAAAAATCATTAATAGAAATTATTAGGATTTTTTAACGTAGTAAATTGTGCTTACCCCGCTACTTTGACAAAAACTAACTTGTACCATTGCCCACACTACTAGCTATACATCGGTAGAACTTATGCCATATGCAATAAAGACCACCTATACCTATGCTAACAGTGCAAAAGTTAACAGTGTTGCTTAATTTTAGTACTACTATTACATTACATTTTAGTAATGAGATCAGTAAGACTATTCTTCTTAATGGCACCAACGCCGTTTAAAAGACCTTTTGTACTGAGTAACAATTATAAAATATGTTTTTTTCAATTGGTAATAACTCTGAAACTAGGTGATATCCAGAAAAGTTTATATGGCATTGTAGTCTCTAAATGTGGTCAGGAATACATTGTTAAAAACAGCCCACGGTGTATTTGGTAGAGGTACAATGCTATGGCATGTTTTAGGTCTAAATAGAAGAATTAGAAGTTACGATCATTTGATTTCATTAACACACGATCCATTTATTATACTTGATTGAACTATATTGTATTTTTTCGTAAGTATAATTATTTCCTTATAATTTTTATTATAACTATAGGTTAGGTTAATTATATTATTTTTTAGATTTCATTTATGTATATTTAAGTAGATTAGTTAGATATAATCTATGTACATAATTTGTAGTTTTGAAAATAAATATAGTAAAAATCCATTTTATGTATATAAATTGTAGTTAACATTTATTGATTGTCGATTGACGAGTATGCAACGTAGAATCGTTTCGCAATGTAAAGTCAACATGAATAATTTACATGTGTAATTCGGTAATGCATCTTAAAATTGCATAGCAAATGCCTGAGTCACACAAGCGTCATATTAGCTCAGCTAGACCTTTAATTTGACACCAACTGGTTTTTCACCTTTTCACACGCAAACATGAAATTATACGTAGGTATAATTTATTTAGGTATAAACACTAAAACATTGTAAAATTTAATTCTGCAATCGCATACGAGAACCTATAAACTAAGTAAAAATGTATTAATATAACAGATTCGAACGAAACATCACGTGACCATAAAATGTATGGCAATGGTCACATAAGTTTTCGTTGCAATCTGTCATTCTCATACATTTATTACTTGAAGGATCCACGGAACAAACATGTCTAGTCAATTCAAATTACAGAAGGAAAAACCACCTTCAAGTGCTTTTAACAGAATATAAGGTGTAAATTTGCCCTAATTTTTTTAGGCACTGGACATGTTTTCTTCCGTGGACCCTTCACTTATCGCTTATCGTAGGTATGCCATTGCAGAATGCAGTCTAGGATTGCAGTTTTTTTTTAATTACCAGTTTTGATAGTCATTCCTCAAAAAGTAATGTCACCTCGTTGTTGAATATTGTGTTTTTCGATACTAGATAACCTTTTGAAAATCATGTATTACCGGATTTCATACGTGATTAACTTCTAAATGATAGCTATGAACCTTGCAAAACACTATCGAAGATGGCAGAGCATTACAAAACCGATGCCCGTTAATGACATACTTGTAATGTGCTATTAAGTGATATCTAAAGACAAATTAATCCGTTCACCTTTGCATGGGAAAATTGCTGTTACATGATACTACATGTTTTTGCAATATTTAATGAACTCTCTTTGAAGAAATTATTCACGGTGCAACTAATAAGGCAACATGTACAAAGGTAAAACATTTTTTTGTTAAATATCGTGAAGAATAGACATTTCTGATGAAACCTTTATTCAAAACATTTCAACGTATGACTTCCAATTAGTGACGTCTCTGTAAACCAGGCTTATTCTTTAAACTGCTAAACGTATCGTTACTTACCTAAGTGTATATTTAGTAATATATTCTTATTCATATTTTCTGATGCCCTTAAAAAGTGGTCTAATATTGGCCCTCGCCCAGTAGATATCCACTATCCAGTATTATTCAACATAAATCTTTTGATACTTGTATATTATAGCAATGTGGACACAGCTGACTGATGACCAGATGAAGTTCGCAGGAGTCCGCTAGATGCGAGTGGTGAAGGACCGGTCATTGTGGCAATCTTTGGGGGAGGCCTATGTCCAGCAGTTGGAAGTCTTTCGGCGAATGCTTATAATTCAGCCAAAATTCAACTCTCTGAAGTATCTACTCTATCACTATATTTAAGCAACATTGGTGTCGTTCGCGTTTCAGTTTGTTAGACTAAATAAACGTTACCTTCAGATATGTATAAAACGCCATCAGGTGACAGTGCAGGCAGGTGAATCACAGACAGAAAAAAATATTCACCAGGTACAAATCGTTGAATACTGATATCGTTGCAAAATTAAGTACGTACCTGAAACAGAAATAACAACAATTATTATAAAGATTCCCATTGCATTTCCAAGCATTAACTGTCAATTTCAATGCTATTATGTAGGCGGAGATACACTACAAATATTATATGGTGAGAAATCATTAATGCTACCCATTATGCATGCAAACAGATGTTAACAGTCCGATGACTAACAATGTCTACAGTAAAACATCCTAGTAGCGTAATCTTCAAATGAGCTAAATAGACCAACATATTTTTACCAAGGTAACAATCCTTGTAAGACTAGTAATATATCCGTATTTGGTAAAACCGTTTAAGAGGCATACGAAGCAGCCGTTTCCCTATACAAACGCTTTTGACTATTTCCTCCGAGATTTTTGTCTGCGATTTTTCAAAAACGGATTCCCTTCAATATCTCGCTGCCCCAATATAACAAAGTTCTATGTTGCACTTTTTCCGACTTAAAATATGAACATTGTCACACTAATTCTTATTCTAGATTTAACTACGAACAAATAAAACATGGAAGCCGCACGCCATACTAAATTGCCTTTCATAAATGGTCCTGAACTTTAGTTGACAAGTATGTCACCCCCTCTCTAATGCATCACTGTATTTAATTTCAATAGCAGCCTATAAAAGCTTAAACCGCCATTAAAACATAGTTGTGATTGGTCCATCAAAGTTTTGATTGGCTATATTCTATAAACATTTGTTAAAGATGTTGTTCCGAAATATGCGCGATGATAAGAAAAGCGCTATGTCCTGTCCGTCTTGGCACAATTGAACATTTGTTTTTGGGGGCATTTTTAAGCTGGCCTTAGACGTCCATGTTATATTTGGTCGCAGAGATTTAATTAAAATGTAACATAGAACCCTGTACTATTGGGATACAGATCTGTTGCAGACTGTTTGATTTGTTAAAAGCCTGGGCCTATTGTTTATTTCATGAATTTCAATGCAATTGCGAAAATAGAAGCGCTATATATGTATATCTACTCGTATATTTAGGTGGCTAATTGCTATGCCAAACCCGTCATCGCGAAAGACATATCCGTAAGGTGCATTTAGACCTAACGAGCATTCGCTCATTCTATCCCCCACTCTACGAAATTTCGTAGACGTTCGTTACACAAAACGTGATTCGTCGAAATTCGTTGATTATGTAGATTGGGGGATAGAATGACTGAATGCTCGTTTGGTCTAAATGCACATGTAGATCCGAAAACAAGCTCAACTCCGGTACGCTCTTAAGATAAACTGATGACCACATTGTTTATGGGAAGACTTGACTGCAACCGACTAAATCATAGACACGGTGTGAGAAGACGCGCAACGTCGTGGGACAGCGAAACAAAGACCACACTTAGCACAATCGCTTGCACATGCCCGGTGCAACCTCTAATTGAAGACTCGCTTTCGGTCTACGTAACCCACTTTTGCAATTAAAAAGGTTGCTAACTCGGTGACGATTTTATATCGAAGCTTGCCATCTTAATGTCCATATCTTTATAATTTCTAACTAGATACTGTTAGCTGTAATAGTGCGTGGCCACTTTATGAATGAATTGGTTAATAAACAGCAAATGAAATATAAAAAAAAACTTTTAAAAGTGCAATTAGTAAAGACATACATATTTTATACTAACAAAGTCCCTATATGATTTTATACTTTTCGACTATTTTCAGGCATATTGACAATGTCAAAACTTACATTTCACATAGTTGCAAAATTGCTGCATTGCCACACGATAAGTACGAGTATGGAAGCGATCACTGATATATCACAAACTAAACCGGATATAACAGTAGGTGTCAAAAGTTATCATGTTACAAATATCATAAATTTCGATTCATAGTAAAACCGTAAAGAAACCAGTTTTTATACATTTTGTTGAAAGCCTTCGATAGTTTAAAGGTGATCAAGTTATATCGCTACGCGTGCTACGGTGGTGATCATTTCATTATGATTCAAATGGCACTTAATGTGCCTCCGTCTCGGATTTGAATCCGATTTGGGGCACTTAATCTGCCTCCGTTTTTAAAGAGATTATCAACAAGACATGTATTAATGTGTAAATATATGGAGCCTTAGCTATGATGCCAATTAACGAGGGCATGCGATAAGCGAAAAGTAGTAAATGCATTAGAACAACAGATTCGAACGAAAAGTCAGGGGACGATTTCTATATATTATAGTCACATGATATTTCGTTCAAATCTAACATTTTAGTATTTAACTTTTCGCTTATCGCTCTTGCCGAATGGAATCTTGGCTAGTACTTTAATTGCTTACATAAATATTACAATATGATATTGAACTATCATTGTTACCCAGTTTCAGAATTGGTAAAATAATTTATTTTGCACAAACCTCACATACCTACTAAATTTGAATAATTTGATGTACCTATGTAATTACATAATTATGCATATTCATCGTCCATATGTAATATAATACTTTAACCATAATCGTCGAAATCTCTTTAAAACCACCAGCCCATCCAGTTGGATTAGAGAAACGCGCGCAAACACACAAACACACACATTGTCACACAAACGTATAATTAGTGCGCGAGTGTGTGTGACTCTCGTTTCTGCATAGCGATAGATATCGAGTGTGGTTTCCATGTGTAGAAACATTACACTTAAGTACAGGGTGACAGCGCTGACAGGAAAATGTTAGTTATAAATTTGACAAAATTTTAACATTGTTTGAAATTCCAGTTGTTTTAAATTCGTTTTATTGCCTGAACACCAAATGGCCTATTTTTGCATCATGATTAGGTACACAAAGAAAACAGAATTAGGTACTACCATTGTAGAATTTATCTGTGTAGCGCAAGATATTCAATTACAATAATTACATTTACATTCAATTTCATCCCCATTGACACACCCCTAAAATTAAAAAATATATATTCTAGCGGTCTTTGTTACTCTAATTAAGGCGTAATTGGAATAACAGAGACAGATGCTGAGAATTACAACTCCTTACGAGAAACCTTCGCTTCGGGTGTAAGCACACAACTTATTTGTTCATAATCTAATGACTATCACTTTCAAATGTGCAACTGCAACAAGATTAATCAGCTCGTGAACTTTCTTTTCGATACTTAAAATTAAATTTTGAAAGCACCGTTACCTATGATATTTAAAACGATGTGGGATATCATTAAACTTTGTATCAGTGAAGCCGGTCAGAGACGAGATTTATTAGTGGGTGGGTCTAATAAGGTTTTAAATATCGACGAAGTTTTGTAATCGAGTAAATCGATTGATTGGAGTAGTGTTCGATGACGTATTTGGCTTGATTTATGTATGTTGGTGCGTAATTAATTCAAAGAAAATAATAATAATGAAATGCTGGAAAAATCATTGACGGTGAAATTAAATAAAATGTATTAAGCATGTTGATTAATTTGGGTAGGTATACCTATGGGGATACATATTTACAACATACCATGTAAACGAAAGGGTGCTAAATTTGTACATCGTGTTAAAATACATTGAGTGGACCTACATTTATTTCGTTGCATAACTTCAATGCATATTTTTTATTTAATTTACTATAAGCACAGAGCGAGTCACATTCAATTCCGTTATATTGATTTTTGATAGGACCAAAATCACCATTTCCAGATAAACATTTTGGGTTCTTATTTTGTTAGTAAAAGTAAGCGAAACCGTCAGTTAGCAATATTATACAAAATAAGGTAGTGATTCAAAATAATCGTTTATTTTGAATTGCAATTTTACCTTTAGTTTAATTTTCTGTTACATAATATATCGTTATATATGGGCGGACACTATAAAAACTATTGTATCAATACTAAGATGCGATGCGAGTTTTATTTCAAATAGGTATTTATTTGTTACTTAGTGGCTTTTGGTTGTCAACCGACGACAGGAGCATGTTCAGTTTGTATAAATACAAATAATAATGCATTTATGACAGTTGCAACAAAATTGACCTCATACAACAATCCTCAACGTAACTCACAAACTGTCAGCACATCATCACAGATCGACAAAACGGTGCGTTATGAGATATGATATAATTAGAATTCGTTGCGCAAGCGGCGAGAAATGCGAAAGCTGCCGCCATTTCTCCGATACACACGAAATGCGCGTGCGACGATTTCTCGCTGACTTTGCATAAAGGTTGAGCGAATCGGCCGTTTGACGGGCGAATGTGAGGATCAACATTAAATGTAAGTGATCTACAAATTTTGCGGTTTCTTTTAACCGACTTCAATGGAGGATGGGAAAGGAGGAGGAAGAGGATGTTCTCAATTCGACTGAATTTTTTTTTGGATGTATGTTACGATATCTCCGACAACCATATACCGATTTCGGTTTTTATTTTTCATGAACGGGTAAAACCCCTTTATGGTCCCATTGGCACCAAATCGGCGTCTGATGACGGGATCTTCGAGAAATTGTGTTTTTTTTTTATTTGGTGGTTATTATATCTGGTAAATGTCACAGGAGTCCGCTGGATGCGGGTGGCACAGGACCGGTTATTGTGGCAATCTTTGGGGAAGGCCTATGTTTAACCGTAGACGTCTTTCGGCTGATTATGATGATGATATCTGGCACGTTGGTACTACTTAAGTTATTTGGATCCTAATATTTATTCAGAATCATGCTTTCCAGCCTCATAAAGCTTAATCAGCACAGCCGATGTGAACTCTCAACAAAGCAAATAAGTACATAACACCCGCTAATGAGTAATAACTCTGTGAGAACTGAGATTGTGTGATTCCAGCGTCATTTTGGTATAGATAGCGTCGAAGGCATAAATTTGTTTACATTTTTGAACCTTATGTCATTGATATAAAGTCAAAAATGTATACATTTTTATGCTTATGCTCGTTCTCATAGGCAAATTCTTCTACTGTGAAAATAGGTTTATCATTGATCTTTTTATATGAAGAGTCTACGGAAAAAAACATGTCCAGTGCTTAAAAAAATCAGGGTGAATCTGAATTCACACCTTATTCTGATAAAAGTATGGTGGTTTTTCCTTCTGTAATTTGAATTAACTAGACATGTTCTTTTATATCTGGTACGTTGCTCTGACACTGAAACGTAGTAAACTATTCATATTTATGTAACTCTATTATAATTATATTCCGGTAAACCAGATTGTCAGTTACTTGAAACCAGAAAAAGTATATCCATCCCTCTTTTTGGGGTGGCAATATTAGCATAAGATAAAGCCAGTATCTATGATTCTCTCTGACTGTGCACTAAAACAAAAGCTGGCTAGGTATAAAATATTTTTCTTTTGGGTATAAACTAAAAGATACACTTTTTTTCGAATAGTGACGCTGTATACTTACGCCCTTGACACAGTGGCAATTAACGACATAAATATTGTAATTGTTATGATTATGATGATGATGTCACCGTCAATATTGACACATGACCGCAGGCCGTAAGCCTTTTAAGAAATATGCGGACAGGAAAATAAATTATTGTTTGTTTAGTTTTTTTAGTATAAATTAGCATAGGTTCTTTACTCATAATTCTTAAAACTGTAAGTCATTGTTATAATAACATATTAATACCTGAGGATTGTGAGATTAAATTGTATATAAACAAAAGAATATTGATTTATTAACGACCTAAATCAATAATTAGATATAAATATCTTCATGGAAAACTACAATGCACGAATAAAATACCTAATCGATCGATATTCAAATAATAATCATGTCCATAAAATAATAACAATAATAATTATTACTTTCATTCCAGTTTTAAATAGGTAATTAAAACTACCATATTTAAATACTGGAATGACAGTCATATTAATAGATAATTCTAGTCACATTCTTAGTGATTATCGAACTGTTCTTGTCACCGCACCAACACGTATACATTAATTAAAAATTATGCAATTGATGAGCTAACGAGTCCAAAACACCTGTCCTCGAACAATGCAAAGAAAGTGCGCGTGACCGTGAAAGTAAGCACGGATTCGCCGCAACAATAAAAACAATAAAAGTTCCGTGACTCGGTGCGTCGATGTAAGTGTTGCATAACGGTCAAATTATAACTTGGTGCATAACAATGTGTTTAGCGCCCGGTTGGGTGCGTTTGCGAAAACGCAAATGAAGCAATTTTGGGGCATGATACTGACTATCGCACTAATTAGGTTTACTTATTGATGACAAAACTGGAAAGTTTACACTCTGTTACCACGTTTAATTTGAGTTGACGAAAATCTAATGATATTCATAAAATACCTCTAAGGACGTAAGATACGTGATAGATGTATATACAGGCATTGGTTTTTATAAAATAATACCTAAGCTGAATTTAAATATTTAAAAACCCAATATAAACAGTCATAACCTTCATATTTAAGCTATTTATAATTAGATAACAAAAATATGCAATTTTGATGTGCCTATTCCTATGCCAACTCTTACGAGTGGGTAAATTATGTTTTTTTTTTTATGCAAGGACGGTGGCAAATAAGGTAAACGGCTAATGTCACTAATTAGGAATATTGATTATTTTTGAAAACATGATTAGGTACACCTTGAAGGGTAAGGGGGTAAGATGAATGTTCTATTAAATATCCGTTAAGTTTTCATAGAGTTCATCTCAAAATGAATCCTAGATAAGACCCATTATATTTGGAAACAATGAAAATGTCTCCGCATCGGTTGCCTCACCCGATCACCTTGCGAATAAGTAAATTAGCTAACACTAAATCCGTCAAGTTGAGCAAACTGTGACCTTTTACATAACCGAGCGTTGAACGGTGACCCGTGTATTAAATGCTTTGAGATAAACAAATTTTGATTGTTTTTTCTTTCACTGCTTTTTTGTTATGCAAAGAAATGCTTGCAATTTGCCTTAGTCTAGAGCATTATACCTACTTTTTTTTATCAGAAATCTCGTATTATGCAAAAAGGTTAACACATGTACGTAGTAAGAAAATAATTATCTCCCTTAATGTTTACCTATGTATCAAAAATAAAATAAATGTGTTTGATTACGACCGTGACCTATTGAATTTACATGTTTTGGTAAAATTAAGGATGTTGTAGAATT
>JALPQI010006793.1:0-52491 GCA_025490895.1 Thaumatotibia leucotreta
GTTTTTTGCGCGACAAAGGCCGAATGCATGTTATATTTATAACCATTTCCCCAGAATTTAACACTGTAACGAATTTTTGATTCGACCAGAGCGTAATAGACCATCTTGAGTTGTACTAGTGTTGCCACCTCTCTGAGACTTCGGAGGGCGTAACAGGCAGAACTAATTGATTTTACTAGTGCCATTAGTTCATTCTTCCAGTTTAAACTTGAGTCTATATGTACACCAAGAAACTTCACAGAATCCAGTACCCCAATTTTGTCCCCATTTATAGAAATATTTAACGAATCTTTATTATTTGCAGTGGTTTTAAAGAGTATTGCATTCGTTTTGTCACAATTTAACTTAAGATTATTTATGCTGAACCAATTTTGAAAGGCAGTTAACGCCATATTTACCTTGGTGTTAAGCTGGGACATATTGTCTGCACATATGATGGCATTTGTATCGTCAGCAAAAACCACGACTTGGATATTTGGTATTGTGTTATACATGTAGTCAATTAGGTCATTTGTGAAAAGTATAAAGAAAATAGGTCCTAAAATAGATCCCTGGGGTACACCTCTGGTTAAATGTGTCATTCTGGAGCTATATGTTGTTTCGTCACAGCCATTCATCCATTTTATCTCAACATATTGACGCCGATTTGTGAGATAAGAGCGAACCATCGTTAGCGTACTCCCCCTTATACCGTAATGATCGAGCTTGGCTAACAAAATATTGTGGTCGACTGTGTCGAAAGCTGCACTCAAATCCAGAAACAGCCCTGCAACTTTCTTTTTGAATCCAGCTCGCGGGCTACATCTTCAATGAGCGTTGTAATTGCTTCGTTTGTGCCCCTGCTCCTCTGATAGCCAAACTGTCTATGATTTAGTATATCATGCCGATGGAGATGCTTCATCAATCTGTCCTTCATCAATCTCTCGAGAATTTTAGAGAGAGTGGGCAGAAGAGATATGGGCCTGTAATTTTTGGGATCAAATTTGGTACCTTTTTTGTGCACGGGAAGAACTTTTGCCACCTTGAACTGCTCAGGGAATATACCGCTTTCAAAACAACTATTAAAAAAGTATGCTAGTGGCTCTGCGAGGATGTCTATATTTACCTTTATGACACTAATTGGTATCTCGCAGTGAACGCACATAAACCATGGAAACATCCTGTCCGTGCAATTATGACCCAACGCAAACTACTCTTGAGTGGGCGTTCCTAAAAAACTACTCCTGGAGCTGTTTCAGTCTGGCCGAGTTGACAGTAATTGACGGACGTCTGAATGCGTTTCTATAAATAACGGTAAAAACGAATTAAAAAGGCCTTCATGTGCTGTAGGCTGGTGTAAAAACAGTTATAGTAATTCTAAGGACAGGGGAATTACTTTTCACGTGTTAGTAAACAGATAACTTCGCTAATTTTGAATATAAATATTATAATATTTATGACATTTTTCTATACTACCGTTCTAAACTAAAACGTCGTAAGTCCATACAATTTTACAATAGCATATGACGTTTTAAAATAGTAGTATACTATAGGGAAAGGGATGTCGTTATGCCCAATGAAGCAAGTTTTTTTATTAACTGAGAATTGATTTCAATATATTACATTTTAATAAATTCCTTTTTCACTTTCATGGGATCGAACTACCTATTACCTATGCAAAAGTAGGTACGAAGTTCTCAAATTTATAACTAAATTTAATATTTTCATTATACATCGCATTTTATTTTTTTCCATTCAGATTACCGCAAAATGCTGTTCGTAGAGATAAATGGGTAAAAGATGTCCGATTAGAGAGACGAAAAAATGATTGGATGCCTAGCAAAAGATCTATAATTTGTTCTCTTCATTTCAAAGATACAGACTTTTACTTGTCTAAAAATGGGTTAACGCAGCTTAATAAGACCGCCATACTGATTTGTACTGTAACCGATTTGTACTCATCGGTTGACTGTTGTCATATGAAAACGTCTATTTTTTCACTTTTAAAAATGCCATCAGATTCTTGTTTACCTATACTTTATTATAACGTTTTGGGTTTTTCATTTTCCTAAACTAAACTAACACTTGACCACATTTTTCAATTTGGCCATCGTCCCATATCTGCTATTAAGAAATTATACTATACAATAAATCATTTATTTTTCTTATCACACAACAACGAATAATAATTAATTAATTATACACCAATTTTTGTATATTTATATATTTGCTCCGCCTACAATTTCCTCTATTTTGCCGCAAGGTGATGACTGGTAGAGTATACCTCATGGCGTTAATTCTGCCGGACCCTGTTGTACTGTAAGTTTTACTTTTGTGCAGTAAAGTTTAAATTAATAAATATTCCCTTACATTGTGTTAGTCTGTTTTATATCACTACTACATTCTAAGACTGGGTATATTTTGTATATTTATACTGCAAACAATTATATTAATTATTTTTATAGTGAATTACTTGACTGGCTCTTTATTTTACGGCATAAACCTATCCATGTCACAATATTTTTAAATACCCGCAAACGTCTAGGTTGCCAGTTATGAGTAGCAAAGCAATCATTGCATGAAGGTTATTAGCGAATTCTTGTTGCTGATTGGTATTTGTTGACGTTATATGCATTTCGCTTACACTTAACTATTCATATTAGTACAATAGAGATGACTATAATTTAGTTCTCTCTATTTTTCATTCGAGTCTGTAAACGTATCGCCTTATTTCAATGTATGTGTATTTGTGTTTGTGTGCTAATAGTCCCGATAATTTGAATGGCAATGTTCTCAAGGGCGGTTTCCATGTTTATGTTCGTTCACCGGTATCTCGTCATATCCTGTCGATGTTTTAGGTTTTTGGTTCCTTACAATGAAACTAATTTCACTTGGATTTACGGCTCATTTATCATGGTATCCCGTACTCTTGCAGTAGTTGTAAATAAAAGGGGAAGCGCTTTATCCAATGAGCCAAGAGTGTCGCTACTTTGTGTGAATTTATCCACAAAAATCTCGCACACTTCCTCAGGGTTATTAACTAACTTAGTTATCTTGTGATCCTGTTCTATTTTTAAGGAAAGATTTTCCCTGGGTCGTTTAGCAGTCTTATTTCGATGTTCAGAGACTACCTTCCAAATTGCCTTTGAAGAGTCTTTCGCCTTTTCAATTTGGGACTGTACTCTCAGTCTTTTTGCTGTTCTAATAACTCTTCTGAAAATGTTAATATATTTTTTCCGGTAGTTATCGATAGACTGTGAGATACACCCTCCATGACTAGCAAGAAAGCGCTTCATACTACTTGACACCCGTATACCCTTAGTAACCCAATCAGTAGCACATCCTGCTTTTGCAGGTACTTTAACCTTCTTTTTTTTGAAACTGTCCTTAAAAATTCTATCTAGTTTCTGTATGAAAGAATTTAGCCCAATATCAACCCAGTTTTCTTCAATTATTTCTTTACGGAATGTCTCATTGCCGATGTTATTAATTTTTCTAACTTTTTTCCATGTTGATGCGTGATTAATTGATTTGCTAATCTCACTTACGTTTAATTTGCAATGGATACCGGCATGTCCGTCCGCAAGGCCATTATGATCTACATTTGGAGGAGCCACACAAGTATCTGGTAAATTTGTCAAAATATTATCTAAGCAAGATTCGTTATCTTTACGAACAAAAGTTGGAGTAGAAATAAGATGCCTGAAGTTGAAGGACGATAGCGAGGTAAGAAACTCGGTGGTTTTTTTATCGTCTTTAAGCAAGTTAATATTAAAGTCACCACAAATAAGGCACTTTTTGCTAAAGAAGTGTTCCAATAGTCGCTCGATCTGGTTCATGAAAGGAACAAAATTTGCGTCGATTGGGTTGCGATAGCAACAAATAATGTTAATGTCGGTGCTCAAGTCCCTAATTCCACAAACCTCAAAATATTCATCTCTATACAACTCTTTGCAAATAGTAAGTTCAACAAACTCCCTGTCTATATGATTTAATATTAGTGTGCCGCCCCTCTTTTTCTTAGATCTGGTATTAAAGGTTGCTAGATTGTATTCAGCCAGGTTAAAAAGAGGAGCAGATGTAGCATTAAGGTAATGTTCCGCAACGCAAATATAGGTCCTTAAATGAGGAAAACTACGTACATACAGTTCCAATTCATCTTTTTTGTTGGTAATGCCACACAGGTTCTGATAAAAAATGCTTAATTCCGTGGATTTTTTCCCTCCCAACCCGTATTTACTGCATTCTGACTTGGGTCTAAAAAAGAATCCTTCGAAAGTGGTATACTTAATTTTGAATGGTCATTACTATCTAAACTAAATACATTATCTATTAAAATGCTACGTTTATTTAGAAGGTCTACTTCAGTCACATAAGTTACTAAATCATTAAATATTACAGTCAAAGCTCTATTATTTATGCATCCATTCATTTTCCAAAACATTTCATGAGAATATAGTAAATTTTTACAGCTGTCCAGAAAAAAAGCATACTCATACTTTTGAATGTCATTATACAACAATTCATTGAAGTACTCAATTCGCTTATTAAACAAAAAGCAATGTGGATTTAATCTAAATGTCGGAGAACAGATGATAATATTTGTATATTTTATGTGTATAAGTTTGTCTCTAATTGAAGCTACAATTTTTAAATAATCATGAGTACTGTAGAAGTCATCGTGCCCAATAAAAACAAAACAATAGTCGTGTAAGGTAAAGTCCTTAAGTTTTGACTCGATGCCGTCCAGCAGGCGTACAATACCTGCACCCGTAGTGATGTAGTGGCATACATTGTCGGCTTCGAAGTGTCCTTCAGCTCTTCTCAGTACAGAGTTGTTGTTGTTCCCGCTGACAATACATATTTTTCTTGGTAATCGGGCGTCTGCCGGATTATTTTTGTGTAACACTGGGTTTTGAGTAGCATCCGGTAAGGCATGCAAACAATCTAATCCTCCCTCGTTTTCAGCAGGTGCCTTTTCCTCTACAGGAAGCAGATTTAGAGAGTTAGAATTTTCCGGCGACTTTTCCGGATCAAGTACCTTTTTCTTTGGCGGCGGAGTAGGTGGCTTAATTTCTTTGGTATTCACAACTTTGCAATATAGTTTCCGTTTTTCTTTATTGACCGGTGTGCTTTTTTCTATTACGGATTCTTGAGAAACGTTTTTTAATTGTGATTTACTCGTTTGTTTTTTTTTGCTACTTGTAGGTGTTCTAAAGGGTGATCCTTCCACTTTTCCCTGTAAGAGATTTCTGTAGCAATCACATTTTTTGTTTAATTCTACGATGTTATCCTGAAGTTCGTAGTTTTCGCTAAGCAATTTTTGAACTTCAGCGTCTGCGCCCAACAGTTGCTCTTCTAGATGTTTAACTTTTTTTTTGAGTTCCTCCACTACAAAAGTTTGGACTTGTGAATCTAAATTTGGCAAGCTGTTTGTCGTTAATTCTTCATTATTCGGTGTTGAATTAAAGGCATCAAATTGATTCACACTACAAAAAGAAGACGTTGTAGTCTCGCTGAGGGAAAGTGCCTTCAGGGAATGATGGGTACGGTTCGTTGCGAGGGAGTTGTTTAGTGGCAACGGTGGATCGTCAATTTGCCCATTTGTTTCCATAGCGAGCTGGCGCGTTAGCTCTTTTGACCCATTTGGGCATCGCGAAGTACTAGTTTTTATATTGTCTACTGGTACCTGTTGCTCCAGTGGTGACTGTTTTGTAGTACTGTTGTTTGCTTTTTTTACTTTTAGGCACAACTTGCACCGCCAGTCTGCCTTTTCTTTGGGTTTCATTGACGCATATTGTCGGTATGTGATCCCGCTACATTTAATGTGAAAAGGCTTCAAACAATTTTGGCAGTTTAAAAGTCCCTTACTCTTTATTTCTAATTTACAATGTTCACACATACACTTGATCTTCTTAGATGACATTATTCACTTTTTTTTCTCCAAGCAACAGTTTTACGGAGTGAATGCTCAGCTATGCCGTGCGCCGAGTCGAGAAGGCCGTAAGCGCCGCAGTATTTGAAGCCGCTTACACATTCTTGTCTGCAGCTTAATCGCGCGCCGAGGTCGATAAAGTCGTAAGCGCCGCCCGTTTCGAAGCCGCTTACGCGTTCTGGTCAACAACTTAATAGTGCACTGATGTTTTTGTTTCCGATAATAGACGGTAATTTTGTTTTTGTAGAATAACACAATTTAGTCAATTTGTATTTTCTATTTCAAGCTTAGATTACTTTCACTTATCACATTTTGTCAAATACATATTAAAGCATAACATTTATATAAATTGTCATGAAAGCGTCACTCTAAACACGATAAATTTAATTAAAATTACGGAGCTTGCGATATGTGCTGTGCCCGGTAACATGCGGATTATCGACATCGACTGCTCTAGAAGTGTACAACAATAAGCATCAATTGTATTCTCATTCCTAAGGTAAGTTCTCTTACCTTGTTTGGCAGTTGATTGATTGATACATTACGGACCTCTTCTTGATGAATATTTGATATTCCCAAACCAAACCTTTAACGTAATTGTTTAAGATATATACCGAGAGCTTACATAAAGGCTTGCCCTTTTGTAATTTGGCTAGCCAAGATGAAAATTTGAGTAGGTACAAGTAGATACTGTACCATGAAATTGGTACGTAAGGTTTGGGTGAGCGTTTACTCGTCACGTCACACTGGAATCATACCTGTTAGGTATTGTTTACTAGTTACTGTAGTTATTTTGTTTTTATTTTATAGTTAATTCATCATGTTCGATGTAGCGAACAAGTTCAAATGTCCGGTAATTAGAGAACCCAAACAAATGGTAGGTAGTAAGAACAAGATCGCCGTATAACATTATTTATTTAATTAGGATTATTGTATTTGTTATTAAACAATCCTCCTACAGGATCCTTTTAAATTGTAAATAAATATCTTTACTGTAGTTTTAATCGAACTTCTTATTTTTATTTGCTGAATTGGATTAAACTTCACTGTGTTTTTATATATTTTTAACTACATGATTATAATGACAACATACTGTAATGGTGATTTTAAGGTACCTTTTAGATTTGCTCTGATATCAATGCCATCATAACATATTGTACGAAATCCTGGTGGGAATTTTCGCAGGATTTAGACTGTACTTATTATTATGCATATTGCTGTAGGTACCTTTAACTGGTCTGTTTTTTTTCCAATAAAGAAAATAAAATAAAATTAAAAAGTACTAATAAAATAATCTGCCAAAAGTAACCAAGACCGCGAAAATTGAAATTCAAAAATTTGGAGGATTTATCTCTGTCACTCCAAATAAGGCGTCATTAGAGTGAGAGAGACAGTTTCTGGAAATTTGCGGATTTCGAATTGCGCGATAGGGCCGCAGGAATGTCAAGACCTCTCTCTCTTAAACGCCTCTCAATATCCGTCGCAAAAGCCTTATTGTAATTGGACTCTTTATCATCTGTTGCAAAATAAAATAATCATAATAATAGCATAACATTAATGAAACCCGAAAACGAAACAAAGTACCAGTATTGTTAATTGGTTTCATAGTTAAGCTATGTTTATAATTTTATTACATTAGTAGGTAAACGAAACTAGATTATCCTTCTAAATATTATCATAAACTAACTGAACACAATATTGAATTTAGATCTAACAACAATTTTCAAAACAATGCCAAAAGAAGTGTCAGTGAAGCTTTATTTACATACAATTATGTTTCGGAAGCTTTAGCACGAGTTTAAATATGCGCGAGCATTATACAACCTCATACTTAAGCAAAATGATGGATGGTTTTCAGCAAAGTCAACACGTTTTTGTATTTATTTTTAAGCAATGAGGTTTTTTAATAGCTTTTAGCTAAATGATGGTTCTTAAGCTAACACGGTCATTTACATTATTAGTAATATTAGTATGACTTATAACAGGATATATAGATATGTAAATAGCCCGATTTAAGTCACTAATAAATTATGGTTCGTTCTTGCATACGATTACGTAGGAAACAAAATTAAGTTTTAATAGGCCTTTATTTTATTTCTTTATTTATTTAATCTTTATTGCACAAAAGAAAAACTTATAGTACAAAAGGCGAACTTAATGCCATACGGCATTCTCTACCAGTCAACCTTGAGGCAAAGCAGAAAGATTGTAGGCGGTGCATTAACAAAACATTAATAAAATTAAGTTAATGAAAACAAAGCATAGTCTCAAAAATAAATAAAATACTAAGAATACTAAAATACACATATACATAATATTTATATGAATACATACATTAATAAATAATATATACTGTATACCCAATAAAAGTAGTATTAAACATTATTTAACTTTTATCTACCAGCAAAGAAACCACGAACAGATTTTTTAAAGGCGTATTTGTTCGGCGCTTTCCTGATGTTTGCGGGAAGACCGTTCCAGAGACGAGCAGCTCGAATGGTAAACGAATCAGACATAAAGCCAGTGCGATGGAGTGGGATAGAGAGAGATAGATTGCCGGAGGAACGGAAATGACGATCAAAAGAGGCACCATAAAAGTGAAAGAAGGATTTGAGATATTCAGGCATTATTCTTTATGGCATTGTAGGTACCAAGGATGCTGGTGGCATTTTCTAGGAGTATCAAATTGGTCGTGAGTTATGTCAACCAGATGAATACAATTGTGAACAATTCTTGGACCTAGGCAGACGTTTCCACACTGGTAGAATAAAAAAATATTTATTAATACTCATTAATTGATGATGGGATTATTTTATTATATTTAATAATATTTTATTACGTGCAGTATGCGTTCAGTTGTAATTTTCTATTTTCCGTCAATATTATGTAACAAGAATTATTTAAACACAAGAGGAATCCTTTAGATAATCTATTTCGCGGATTTTAGTTTTTAAGTTGCTCCTAAACTTTTGAATGAATTGGATATCGTGACGTTTTAAGCTAACCAGACAAACAACTTTTCCCCTCACTAGCTCGTAAAGCGCTCGTTTATCCTTTAATACGAGCGGGTAAAAACGCTTTTTATACACTTGTGAATAAAGTAATTTGACATTTCTCTAATTCCTATAGCCCCCTACTGCCTAGTATAAGTGGATCTGTATGACCGTAGTAAACATGCGCAATCGGAGCTCACATGTTAAATTGGTCGTTTCTCATGTGACTTTGTAAGCCATTGGCAATATTTAATTTCCATAAGTAACTCCATTCTACGATACGTTTCGACATTGAGTTTCAAATAGTTTCTTTAAGTTAATTTACATTTGGATGAGATTTGTAATCATATTTCCTCGCGATAGTGAGGGGAAAAAAGTTGTATTACACTTGGCGGCAAAGTTTGTTCAACTCTCGTGCCTTGAGACCTTCGCAATGCTCAAGATTCCAGTTTTTGAACCACTCGCTACGCTCGTGGCTCAATTTTGGAATCTTTCGCTAGCTCAGGTCTCAATATTGGCACGACAGTTAAACAACAACTTTGCCCCCTTGTATAATAAATAACTATTAACTGTTTTAGATAACTAACTGTAGAATAACTGAGCCACTTACAATTTATTACATTGCCTTTGTACTTTAAACAATCACCACGTTCTTGGTGTATTTCAGCATGAAACATCCCCGCATAGTTGCGGGCAAACCCCCACATTATCAAGACCCGGAGGCAAGAGTTACAAATTGTTATCCGCTCTTACCACAAACTTTGTGCCAACTGGCTAATCGAATGGTTAATTCATAGCAATCCCATTTTGAGTTGTATTATAATATTATGAGAGAGAGTACTTATGTTGATTTTTCAGAAGAAAATATACTACTTTTGGGCATAAATAGTTTGGATGTGGGAGTTTGATAAACATTGCTGGATAATGGAGACCTAAGTCTCCGAAACTTTGAGTTGAACCGTTTAGTTATATTTATAATTATTGGCATCCAATTTAGTAAATTGGATGAAATGGAAAGCATTGAAGGAGGCTTACACCGAAATGGTCGAAAAAGGCTAAAAAAGAAGAAGATAATTATTGGGTCCTTTAGATAACACAGGGTGACATTCGAGTCGTATAGCAGGAGTGACCAGGGTATTAGAGACTGTTACGCTTAGCAACTTGCACTATATAAACAACCAATAAATACTAATTATAATTTAATTGATACTTATCAATGAATGCTCTTCTTCTCTTCTTTTTTATCCTTTTTCGACCATTTCAGTGTAGGCCTCCTTCAATGCTTTCCATTCTCTCCGGCACCGAGCCACATGCATCCAATTTACTCCCGCGATCCTCTTCACGTCATCCTTCCAGCGCATTTGTGGTCGATATGCGGGCGCTTCTCTCCCCATGGCTTCCACTCAAGCAGACGTTTGCACCAGGATCTCTCATTCATTACGGGCAACGTGTCCGGCCCTCTCCCACTTCAACTGCGCTACTCGTTTAGTTACATAAGCGACTTTGCTATGAATGCTCATTTGATTCGTAATGTCTGCTACTGAGACAACCAAGAATTAGCAAAAAAAGCGAAAAGCGATTTTTTCTATATGTTCTCCGTAGTGAAAGTTGCTCAGTGTACCCGTCTGTTCCATACCGAAAGTTGCTAGTTCCCTGTTCACTCTTGCTTCACGATCGAAAAGTTACCCTGTATATGATTATCAATACTTTTGTAAGTATAACATTTCATATATTTAAAATCGAAAATACCTCAGTTATGGATAAACAATTACGTTGGTAACAAAATAGCAAAACAGTAACTGATGACAGTCGACGTCAAAGATATCATTACGATTTAGGTGCCAAAAATATATTTACACGACTTTATTGACCTAATATACATTTAGCTCTATTGATAGTATGCAAACTTTTTTAGATATGATCAGGTATCTATACAGGGGGATTCTTAAGTCAAGAGCAGGAGTCAACAGGGTACTAGGGACGGTCACGCTGAGCAACTTTTACTTCGGAGACAACCAAGAAATTTCATAAAAATCTCTTAATTATGAGTTAATTCATACTTAACTATCAATTAAGGATCAATTAACTCATAATTAAGAGTTTTTTTTGGTGATTTCTTGGTTGTCGCCGTAGTGAAAGTCGGTCAGCATGACCGTCCGTAGTAGCCTGTTCACTCCTGCTCACGACTCATGAATCACCCTGTATATAGGAAGGGACGTAGCATAACATATGGATTTCACCCCGTGCAATGATTTGTCAGTTGACAAGTCTGCAAAGAGGAAAAAATAAAGTCTATATTTAAAGCTGAGACTAACATTTTACCCTTCACAACTTGGCAGATAAAATTATTAGACAGACATTCCCCTCAACTGAAAAGCATTCCTTATTACGAATTCTGTATTCCAAAGTCGCTTCCAAACTTTAGAAATTATTCTAAAATGGTTTCAAATACCCGAAACATTTTACAAGATCTATCATCAAGAGTAGGTACATCAAGAAGTTAAAACGAAAATCTGAAGTAGGTATGAATTACTTTACCATTTGTACTTTTATTTTACCGTTTGTCTCTGTCGAATGTGTCCAATTTACGAAAGCAAACACGTGGTGTAGTGGAGTCAGATTAATACAATCATGTATGCATTGCATATATTATTATTTCTATATGAAAAAAAAAAACATTTTAAAAGATCTATCATCAACAATAGGTTCATCAGGAATTTAAAACGAAAATCTGTAGTATACTGGATGGATGACTTTACCATTTGTACATTTGTGTTGCCTCTGTCGAATGTCTCCAATTTAGGAAAAGTTAAGTATACTTGTATACAGTCTACAACAAATGTTCCGAATCTTTGCAATTTTTCCTAGATTTTGTTTGTTTATACCACATTATTCGCGGCTACAGTAAACCTTACAAGAACAGATCCCGTGATAAATCCTCGAAAAAATGGCTGCCCGGAAGTGGCGGTATGCCCGTCTGAATACAAAGTGGCGATTATAGTGCGGGCGATTAACTAAAGTGTGATAATGGCACGTTTTTCGGGTGCTCTACCTCTACCCGAAGGGTAAAACTGGATCCTATTACTAAGGCTTCACTGTCAGTCTGTCCATCTGTCACAGTTAGTCCGTGACAGGTAGACAGTTGAAAATTTCACAGATGAAGTATTTTTGTTGTCGGACCAAACGAGCATTCGCTATTCTAACCCACAAAAACAGGTAACCAAGAAATACAGGACCCATCTAGGCGTTGTTTTAAATACCTTATATTTCGTAATAATAATTTCCTATGGCTTTAGAATATATTTTATTAATCTTTGCAATTTTGATGGGTAATAAATACAAAACATGATTTTTTTTACATTACAATAAGACTTATCGATAACAGTTATGTCTATGTCTAATTTTGTCAATCACTCGTTCCTGCTAGAAAAATATCGAATTATAGTAATCTTACAAGTTCTCTTTCAAGCGCATGTTGCGCAAGCATCTCTTGGACAAAGTTCAGGCATCGTACTCCTGATGTTTCACAGTAGGTAATATGTAACCTACTCTACTTCAGGTTAACCTCCAGCACAGCGAATCTGGAAAGGCTCAACTTCGAAAATAGCTGGAGGTTAACCAACCATCGATAGCCCTGATCCAGGAGCCGTGGATCAGAAACACACGCATAAACGGCCTTTGTAACACCGGAGGTAATATTTTCTATAATACACATTGTAAACCTAGAACATGCATATATACATCCCGAAACATTATGGCACAACCACTAACTCAATTCTGTTCCAGAGACGTGTGTGCCATAAAAATCCTCAGAACACAAAACTCAAAGCTGCCGGAGATAGTACTGGCGACCGCGTACATGGCGGCAGAGGATGATCCACCTCCAGCGGAGCTGAACGACCTCATACGCTACTGTGAACATGAAAGGCTCGAGCTGGTCATATCCGCTGACTGCAACGGCCACCACAACCTATGGGGAATGGAAACAAACAACAAAAGAGGTAACGACCTAGTGGAATACCTAATGACTACTAACCTAGATATATTAAACACAGGATCCAAACCAACTTTTGTCACTCGTAGATGTAACACTATAATTGACATTACTCTAAGCACAGGTCTGGCTGCGCAACACATATCCAACTGGCACGTGTCGGAAGAGTTATCCTGCTCCGACCACAGATGGATACGGTACGACCTAACTGCTGACACCCACACAATAACGCCAAGAAGAAACCCAAGACGCACGGATATACCAGCGTATAGGGAACTTGTCGAAGGTAAACTTAAAAATACACAAACTTACAGACCTAACAATACAAGGGAGTTGGAGAAACAGGTAAACTCACTCACTACAAACTTAACTGACAGCTTTGAAAACACATGTCCACTATCGACACCACCGGCTAGGAAAAACAACAACGGCTGGTGGGGACCAGAGTTGGAACGATTGAGAACAAAAATGAGACGACTCTTGAACAGAGCAATGAACACAAGATCTGACGTTGATTGGGACGCTTACAAGACGGCCAAATCAGACTTCAAAAACAGGCTAAGATACAGAAAATCCCTCTCATGGCGGAGATTCTGTGATAACATATCCACGGCAACGCATGCAAACAGAACAAGGAAGATCCTCGAAGATCAACCGAAACAGCTACTAGGCACCCTGCGGAGACTGGACAACACCACTACCACCACTCCAGCTGAAACGGAAAGGCTAATGGTGGAAACACACTTCCCGGGGTGTAGAGTAGTAAACAAACAAGACCAAGACGAACAAACAACGGAACACTACCCGACTGAGACTGAGTGGGAGACAGCGGAACGCATAACAGAACTTAACAAAACAATATGGGCTGTGAATAGTTTTGAAAGCTATAAACCGCCAGGCACGGACGGAATCTTCCCAGCACTACTAAAATGGGGAGGCCTAAAACTGATGGAACAGGTATCAAATATACTCTGCAGTTGCATAGCATTTAGATACATACCACACAAATGGAGGGAAGTAAAAGTAATCTTCCTACCAAAACCCGGCAAGACAGACTATTCGGACCCCAAGTCATTCAGGCCAATAAGCCTCACATCCTTCTTACTAAAAACTCTAGAAAGATTGTGCGACAGAGAACTGAAGGATACGGCTCTTAAGAACATAACTATACATCCAAACCAACATGCCTATAGTCAAGGCAAATCAACAGACTCAGCCCTTCATGTTGTAGTAAGCAATATAGAAAACGCACTGGAGAGGAAAAACTCTTGCCTCGGCACCTTTATCGATATTGAAGCCAGTGGGGTGAGGTTTTGAGGTGATGAAGTAAACGCAGAGATTTATGCACTTATTTTATGTAGGTACTAATATGAGCACGGTAAAGCACTACAGAAAAACTTGACAGTAATTATGGCTAAGTAGCAAATTTAACCCGGTACCGCGCGGCTCTGTCAACGAATGCATGCAGACTGACAGGGCCGGCCGTGGGGCATTGGCAAAAAATGCATCTATGCACATATGTATGTAGATAGGTAGGTATAGGTATACATTAAACTATAAACGGGTATCCGAATGAGCGCGTCGCTAATAGTGATGTGCCGTCGGGTAATTTCACACTTTCCGTAATTCTCATTGGAGAACTTTACCGTAAATTACCGAGAATTACGGTAACTTTCTCCCATAGTATTTTTTTTCTATGCAATTATTTGCATATGAATATTTTGTCTGCATCGTATTTTATATTACTTTATGTGGTACATTTAAGTATCATAATGCTATTTTACTAATGACAGGGTTTTATAGGTGATTTTGACGTTCAAGCAGGTAAAATAGGTACTCGTATAAACCCCTTACTTGACCCGTAAGCGGTAAGCGGCTTTACCAAAGGTTTTCTTATCGGTAGCTGAGTATTCAATTACCTAGGATTTAAAATAGGCAATTGTGATTATGAGCCTGTGATACCCTTTTCTAAGAATTATCTGGGAATAGGGTGTAAATTTTATTCAATTATAATGCTGAATTCAGTCAGTTCATATTGAAGCGACGTGCTGTCAACACAACTGTTAGTGATATTTCAACAATAAGGCCAAGAGTAAAGTGCTAGAGTATTTTAGGCAAAGTACTGAAAATGATCCTGTTTCTGTTCAGGATCAGAAGCCGAAGAAATGCCGCAAATTAAGAATTAAAATTCCCATACAAATTTATGAAAATAAAAAAAAATCGTTTCTATTCCTATCCAATAATCCTATCCTAGTACCAATAATTTTAAAGAGACAACTTACTGCAAAAAAAAATTAAAGAAAACTGTTTTCCTACATTTACTATGGGAAAAAAGTGAAATTTAATTTTGATTGATATTACTGTTTATTCATGTTGCTAATAATGTTTTCATACAGTTTTGACTTGATGACTTCCAGCCTCCCGAACAAGCTGGATTCCGAAAAGGCTATAGTACCATAGACCACATACATACGCTGCGGCAAATTATACAGAAGACCGAGGAGTATAACTTGCCATTATGCTTAGCGTTTGTGGACTATGAGAAAGCTTTCGATTCGGTAGAAATATGGGCAGTGCTTGAGTCTCTTCAGCGATGCCACATTGACTATTGGTACATCGAAGTGTTGAAGTGTTTGAATAGCAACGCCACAATGTTGGTCCGAGTACAGGAGCAGACTACGAAGACAATTCCGTTGCAAAGAGGCGTAAGGCAGGGCGATGTTATATCTCCGAAACTGTTTACTGCCGCAATGTAAGATGCCTTTAAGCTCCTGGAATGGCAAGGACTTGGCATCAATGTGAACGGCGAAAACATCACTCACAATCGAAGTTGTTGACTCTTACATCTACCTAGGACAAGTAGTCCAATTAGGTAGGCCCAACTTCCAGAAAGAGGTCAACCGCCGAATCCAACTCGGTTGGGCAGCGTTCAGGAAACTACGCGATGTCTTTTCGTCCGACATACCTCAATGCCTTAAGACGAAAGTCTACAATCAATGTGTGTTACCAGTTATGACTTACGGCGCCGAAACGTGGTCCTTCACCATCGGCCTCATCTCTAAACTCAAAGTCGCTATGGAGAGGGCTATGCTCGGAGTTTCTCTGCATGATCGAATCAGAAATTAGGAGATCTGTAGGCGAACTAAAGTTACTGACTGACATAGCCCTCCGAATTAGCAAGCTGAAGTGGCAATGGGCAGGCCACATTGCACGCAGAGCGAAAAGTGCTCGAGTGGAGACCACGGCTAGGCAAACGCAGCGTAGGACGTCCACCCACAAGATGGACAGACGACTTTACCGTATGCAGGTCGCATCTAAGCGGTACATGTGGAGGTCCAGAGGGGAGGCTTATGTCCAGCAGTGGACGTCTTATGGCCAAGATGATGATGATGATACAGTTTTATTGTCATTTAGCATGGGAGGAAAAAATTGCGTGACAGACATTATAATTAAAGTTTCCCTTATTTTCCATAGTAAATGTATAAAAATCATTTAATTATAACGTTTTTTTATTGTCCTTGTTATTTTTTTATGTAACTAATTATTTAAGAAACTTGCAAGATATAATTTCACGGTTAGTATTCTGTTTCTTAATGATTTCGTGGAATTTAATTATTTTATTCATACGAAAAACGCTGTTTTTAATTTTATTTTATGTATACATATACCGCAAGCATTATTATGAACCATTATTGCCCATTTTATCAAAATGTTTAATTTATATAACAAAAAAATACCATTTTGCGTTGTAAAAATTCTCTGGAGAAAATTCGCGGAGAACGTTCTCCGTAATTTACGCCGGTAATTTACCGTAATTTTGGTAATAAACTAGTTCCACTAGTCACATGTTTATGTAATTTTCAGGTCAGATTATTATTACTAAATTAAGTACTATTCTGGAAAAAAAATATGAAAAAAGTAATAACTTAAAACACTTTCTCCATAATTACCCGCCCGGAGAACTTTACCGAGAAAGTTACCCGATAGTTCTCTTTGTTCTCGTAATTTACGGTAACGGCACATCACTAGTCGCTAACATAGCCCACCCCTAGTGCGAAGCACTATTCTACTAACGGCACGGGAGCGACGCGAGCCGCGGCCCTGCGCAGCACGCCGCTCGGGGTGGTGACTTCCACGACCCTTACTCGCCCGTCACGACCTGGAAAAATGGTTTTCACTATACCTCGTGGCCACACATTTCGCGGAGAATCGGGATCAGCGATCAAAACGAGGTCACCCTCGCGAAGGGGCGGTCGCTCGTGCTGCCATTTCTTGCGAGGCAGCAATTGAGGAAGATACTCCTTCACCCAACGGCGCCAAAACATGTCGGCGAGTCTTTGAGCAGTTCGCCACCTCTTCCTTAGGCACAAGTCTGAGTCGTCGAATTCTCCGGCTGTAGGTAAATTCGAGGAGGACCCTAATAAAAAATGGTTGGGAGTTAATGCCTCGGAACTACCTGGTTCGACTGAGACGTGGGTCAAAGGGCGGCCGTTTACGATGTTTTCAACTTCGGCTAATAGCGTCAACAGCACCTCGTCCCGTGGCGCCCGTTCTTTAAGGACAACTCCTAGGGACACCTTGACCGATCTAATCAATCTTTCCCACGCCCCAGCCCAATGCGGGCTTCGGGGTGGTACGAAAGTCCATTGAGCGCGGTTGTTTATGGCCTCCGTTTTCAAAGCCTCATGGTTAATTTCCTGGATCGAGCGCTTTAACTCCGTGTTGGCGCCGCGAAGATTTGTGCCATTATCTGAAAAATAATGGCTGGGCCAACCGCGCCTGCTTGCCATCCTTCGAAGAGCCATTATTAAAGAATCAGTCGTAAGGGAATGTACGACTTCGATATGAATGGCACGAACCGTGAGGCAGGTAAATAAGACCCCATACCGTTTCTCACGGCGCCTACCCACAACGACTTCCATCGGGCCAAACAAATCGATACCGCAGAAGGCAAACACGCGCTGGTGATGAGCCAGGCGTGCCGCAGGTAAGTCACCCATTCTGGGATTTACCGGCTTGGCCTTCCTTAATCTGCAAAGCATGCATCGGGATACCACATACTTAACAGTAGGCCGCAGTCTCAGCAACCAATATTCCTGTTTCAGGTCGTTAACTACTGTCTCCTGATTCCCGTGCGCGGCCTTGACGTGTCGGTGCCGCACCAGCAGCCGCGCCAGCGCGTGCCGCCCGTCGAGGATCACGGGTCTCTTTGTTACCAGTGGCACGTCCGACACTGCGTCGATGCGGCCACCAACGCGCAAGAGACCTTCCTCATCTAAATACGGAGACAGAGTCAGCAACCTGCTGTCACGTTGCACACATTTACCCTTTTTTATTTCAGCTATTTCACAGCTGAACGAGTCCGCCTGTGCCTGTCGAAGCAGCAACCGCTCCGCCTGTGCCATCAATGTGCTGTCATCATAGGTAAGTTTCCTACAATTGTATATAAATTTCAGTACTGTAGCAGCAGACCTGAGCAGCCGCAGCCAGGAGGAAAATCGTTCCGGATCCGGAGTAGGTAAGTTACAAGTTACATTTGTTTGTGCACTAGTATCAACAAACCCAGAAAACACGTCGCTTGTCTGAGGCTCCAAAAAGTTGAGTGGCCAGGAACTTTCCGATAAATATAAAAACTGGGGACCTTTAAACCACTCGCCGAGAAAGGATTGATAGTTAAATCGTTCTCTCGTAGCAATATCGGCAACGTTTAGGTTTGTAGGTACATACCGCCACTCCGAAATATTTGTAAGGTCGTCGATTTCTCCCAACCGGTTCGCTTCAAACTCCTTGTATGTGCGCGTATTATTATTTAACCAGTGTAGCACCGTTGTGGAGTCGCACCAAAAATAACGGCGTACGGCGGAGAGCCTGTGCTCCCTCTGTATGGTGTCCGCCAAGCGAGCCCCTAGCAAGGCCGCCTGTAACTCCGAGCGCGGTACAGTTAACTGCTTAACTGGACTCACTCTGCACTTACTAGCTACGAATGTAACATAAATTTTACCATTATTTTTCCAACGCCAGTAAGCTGCCGCGCACATCGCCTTTGTTGAAGCGTCACTAAAAATATGTAGTTCTAAGTTAGTATAACAACTATTAGGTATTAAATCCTTAGCGTTACTTATTAGCGCGGGCGTAGCACTCGCACCGAGTTCATTGGCATCGGCTACGGCGTAGGCGCATGATTGCGTCATACTCGTAGCTGCCGCTACGCCGCTGTTCGAAGCGACGGACCCGTCCGCCGACTCGCTCGCACTCGTAGCGCTGCTGTGATAACATCTAGGTATCCGAATGGTGTGTATTACCTTTAGTAGTTCGATCCAGTCGCACCATTTAACATAAATATCATCTGGAATGTCGTCGTCCCAGCCAAGAGATAAACGCCATGTATCCTGCAGCATAATTCGACCCTGTATCGTAAAGGGAGACAAAAAACCAAATACATCGAAAATCGACATTACTACGCGTAACATAACTCGCTTTGTCGGCCTTTGTTTATGTCGAATTATACTTTCAGGAATACGTTTCAACGAAACGTCAAATCCTAGTTCGTCCTTACCTGGGTACCATAAGAGCCCAAGTGCCCGCTCGCTCTCAAATTGCTGGCCGACTTTGAACTTAACGGCAGCCGTCCCTAAGTTTTCCTTTGGAACCTTATCCAGTACAGCTAGGCTGTTACTGGTCCAGTTTCGTATTTCGAAACCACCACTCTTGTGTATGTCGGTGACATCCTTAACCATTTGTATTGCTGTGGCTTCGTCCGGTAGACTTTGTATATAATCATCCATGTAGTGAGAGTTTATTATTGCGTCGACCGCAGCGGGCATCGATGATTGAAATCGTAAGGCGTTTTTATTTTTTATAAATTGAGCCGTAAATGGGGAACATTTCGCCCCGAATATTAAGGATGTCATCACATATGTTTTGACTGGTTCAGTAGGGGTGTTTCTCCATAAAAAACGTAGGGCATCCTGATCCTGACGTAAAATTTTGATCCTTAAAAACATGTCTTTTAAGTCACCTGTAACTCCTACCTTAAATTCCCGGAACCGTAGCATAATGCCGAGCAGCGAGTTCAAATAGTCTGGACCCCTAAGTAGGTAATCATTTAAGCAAAACCCATCTGATTTACATGCAGCGTCAAAAACTAATCTCAACTTTTTTTTATTTACATTATCGACACCAAAATGTGGCAGATACCAAGTTTTTTCAGTGCGCTGAGTGTCTATTAGTTCCGAAGCGAAATCATTATGAAACAAATGGTTAACCCGTTCGGAGTACCTTTGAGCGTAACCGGGATCGCGATTCATTTTCCTTTCGATCCCTTTGAGCCTCGTAAGGGCACCGGGATACGAATCCGGCATTATACAGTTAGGGTCCGACCAGGGTAAGCCGACATGCCAGCGCCCATCGACCAGCCGGGCTGTTCGCTCCAGCTGTTCCACGGCGCGCACGTCGTCAGAGTTCTGCCGCGGCTTACCTGACACTCCAATAGCGTCCAGCGCAAACCCGCGCCGCACCTCTTCGTGCAGGTCCCGCAGCTCCTGCAGCTCGCCGCCGCCCTCGCCGACAAACAATACCGTGGCGCGCGCGCCGGGCTCGCCAGCCGCCCCGGCCGACCCGGCTGCACCGCCCGCGCCTCGCGTAGCTCCCGCCGTACGCATTGGGCCATGTATGCACCAACCTAAAGGGGTGAGTGTAGCCAACGGCTCATTTATATTACCCGGTATGATTTTAAGCGGTAACAATAGGTGATAGTTATCCTGACCGATAAGAAGTTCGGGTTTAACATTACAATTAACATTATTACATATGTAACTCAGGGCGTTCTTTAAGTGAGCATATTTATAGCAATCAACTATAGGTAAGTTATGCATAGGTAAATTTAATTCGGATACACATCTTGCTCTAATAGAATGAACCTTATTGTCCGCACCGAAGAGCTCTAAATTCACTACCGAAGTATCGCACGTTATCTCGTTATTGATCCACGGGCCGCACAGTCTCATTGTTTCCCGATGTCCATCTAGTCCAGCACGTGACGCTAAATTGGCACTTATCATTGTAAGCATAGAACCGTCATCGAGTAACGCGTAGGTGTCTATCATTTCACCGACTGTAGAACGCACACGTATAGGTAGCACTTTTAGAATAACTTTACTTCTGGTCGCGTTCACGTTAGTGACCGCCTCCGTCGCTGGAGTGGTGTCCGGAATAGCCCCTGCCGAGGGCTCCGGCGACATCTCGGGTGCCGCGGATATGACCGGTGCCTCCCTCGGTAATGAGCGCTCTGGTAATCGGCGCGTCTCGTTGTTTACGTTGAAATGGAGTAACTTATGATGACCTTGACCGCAGTTATCCTTATCGCACACCGGCGCTGGGCAGTGTTCTCGGCTATGGCGCGCATCTAAACATTTATAACAAATGCCGTTACGTTTGACAAATTGCCAACGCACTTTCCTGAGCGATTTTTTGAATTGTTTACATTCCGAGAGTTTGTGTTTCGATCCGCGGCAAAAATGGCATTTATCATCGGTATTTTGCTCTGCTTGCAATAAAACTGCTTGTGGTCGAACGTACCTCTCGTGGGTTTTTGTTTTATTATTCTCGACAGGATAGCCTGATGTATAAATGTTAGAAGTAGTAGATATACGTATAGCTTCCGTATTCAAGAAATCTGTTAAAATATCCAATCGTGATTTCTTACCCAGTTGTATAACAGGAAAACTATAATCCGACCACTTCGACAACAATAGTGTAGGTAATTTAGATAAAATCAGGTTCACAATGCTTACGCCTTGTAGGTATTCGTCGCGACCTACTGATTTAACGGCCTCCCTGAAGTTCTGCACCTTTACAGAAAATGGGATGATATCCTTCTGGTACTCCTGAGGTAAGGGTTGAATCCTTTTGATGTCCTGCATGAGCTTGGAAATTATGAGGTCTGGATTACCAAAACGTAGCTCCAGCGTGTCCATAACGCGTTCAGGCGAAGTTGCACTGATAAGCAGAGCTGAGACCGCATCCTTGGCTGCTCCTCGCAGACATTTACGTAACCTCCAGAGATTTTCTTTAGGTTTAAAATCGCACACTTCTGACGACTCCTCATACGCCCTTTTAAATTGTAGCCATTCTAGCGGTTCCCCGGAGAACTCTGGTAAGTCGCGAGGAGTACAAATGCGGCTTAATAGGTGGGCATTGGGTTTGTTCTGGACGGAGGCTACAGCTAGCTTCTGGACCGCGTCGGCGAGCACCTGTAACGTGCCTTGTGACGTACCTGCGGCGGGCTCGTTGGCGGTAGGTATCTGGGGCTTACCCGATTCCAGCTGGCTCTTCTCCATCCAGTTCTCGATTTGACGTGCACAATCTTCCTTACTTTGTGAACTGTATACTTCCTCTTCCTCTAAGTCGGCTAGGTCTGCCTCTAGCTCTTGGTCTATAAGCTGCATCCGTATTTCGGCTTTTCGTTTTTCAGCTTCCAGTGTCAATCTCTTTTTACGTGCCTCGATAGACGATGCCGAAGATCTAGATCTTGCCAATGAAAGCGAGCGCGTAAGGCGTGGCTCTGGTTTTACGCTGCTACCCGCCATAACGTCGGAAACGTGTTGCGTAACCATCGGCGTTTCTGGAGCTTTCCACGTGCTTGCTTCTTGATTCGTCTGAGAATCATTCTCCGCTGCCTGCTTTTCGTTCTCAAGGCGCTCCCTGCGTACTGTACTCCGTGTCATTATAGGTGTTCGGTACATCCAAATACAGATCCGGTTCGAAGAACCACTGAAGCCAGTGGGGTGAGGTTTTGAGGTGATGAAGTAAACGCAGAGATTTATGCACTTATTTTATGTAGGTACTAATATGAGCACGGTAAAGCACTACAGAAAAACTTGACAGTAATTATGGCTAAGTAGCAAATTTAACCCGGTACCGCGCGGCTCTGTCAACGAATGCATGCAGACTGACAGGGCCGGCCGTGGGGCATTGGCAAAAAATGCATCTATGCACATATGTATGTAGATAGGTAGGTATAGGTATACATTAAACTATAAACGGGTATCCGAATGAGCGCGTCGCTAACAGATATAGAAGGGGCCTTTAACAAAACCAACTTTAGCAGCATTCAGTTAGCGCTACAAAGACACGGAACAGACCACCTTATAACAGAATGGATCATGAACATGCTCAAACAGAGAGTAGTAATACTGTCTGACAACAAAGATCACCAGGCACTCGTTATGAGAGGATGCCCCCAGGGAGGAGTACTATCACCACTACTCTGGAACCTGGTAGTGAACGATCTAGTAATGGAACTAAATAACAGACACTTTATGACTATAGCATACGCTGATGACCTAGTGATACTAGTCAGCGGCTTGATAATAAGCACATTATGTGAAGGATAGTGGAGAAATGGTGCATGGAAAATGACCTATCGGTAAACCCAAAAAAGACAGATGCAATGCTCTCACACACAAAAGGAAGTTGGGTAGCTACGAAATGCCAACTCTCTTCGGAACGAAACTAACGCTTTCAAAGGAAGTTAAATACCTAGGAATAACTCTAGATGACAAACTCAACTGGGGCAAACATTTAGACAATAAACTGAACAGAGCTACAGTAACCTTTTGGCAATGCCGAAGGATGGTGGGCAAGAAATGGGGCCTAGCACCTCACATAATACTGTGGCTATACAAAATGGTCATACTGCCGATGATCAGCTATGGCTCGGTTGTGTGGTGGCCTCGCACACAGCAAACCACCACAATAAATAAACTAAGCAAGATACAAAGACTAGCATGTGTGGCAACCACAGGCTGCATGAGAACCACTCCGACTGCAGCGCTGGAAATAATGCTAGGACTGCTACCGCTACATATGCACATACAGAAAGAAGCGGCCGCCACAGCGCTTCGGCTTAAAAACCTAAACTTATGGTCAAACCTCAGCTCGACACACAAAAAGATCTATGACAGGATGATCTCTAGTATGCCAATACTGGAAGCACCCATTGACAAAGTACCAAAGACGATGATCTTCTGGAAAGATTATGCCATATCGTTAACAGAGGATCAGAAGGAAGGACTGAATCAAACACACCTTAGAATATTTACAGATGGCTCAAAAACAAATGAAGGTACCGGATGTGGAGTCTTCTCGGAGGACCTTAACATGCACATCTCGAAACCTCTAGGAGAACATAGCACAGTGTTCCAGACGGAATGTGTGGGAATAATAGAAGCCTGCAAGGCACTGAGGAGACGAAAAACCAAAAACGAAAATATACTAATACTGTCAGACAGTAAATCGGTGCTGCAAGCGCTGCAAAGTAACAAATTCACCTCAGAACTTATATTAGAATGTCACAGCTGCCTCATGGAGGAAAGCAAGGAAGGGAACAAAGTGACTATACAATGGATAAAAGGACACAGTGGCTCAAGAGGAAACGATGCGGCGGATGAACTGGCGAGAAAAGGATCAGAGACACCGACGTACGGACCGGAACCCATCATACCACTACCTTTATCATACATACGAAACCAACTCGGTCTATATCACCGACATCTCCACAATAAATGCTGGAACGATCTGGTTTCCTGCAGACAGACCAAAGAAGTACTACCCGAATTGAACTGTAAACTCACAAAAACCCTACTACGAACGCCCAGACACAAACTGAGGAAAATAGTAGGATTGATCACGGGACACAACACATTAAACAAACATCTGCACAATATGGGCAAAACAGATAGCCCTATGTGCAGGGCCTGCATGGAAGAGGAGGAAACAGCAAAACATATTCTTCTAAATTGTAAACAGGTAGAGGTATACAGGAGTAGGCATTTGGGGACTCCACATACACTACAGGAGGCATTTAGCAACCTGAAACATACACTGAGTTTCGTGGAGGAGCTTGGATGGTTGGAATAGGGCTACCTCGCTTTCACGCAAAAAAGGCACAATGGTTGTCGAGTTGCGGAAAAAGCCCAGGATAACTAACTAACTAACTAACTAACCTACTCTACGAAATTCGATCGTTACATAAAACGTGATTCGTTGATTTCGTTGAGTGGGGGATAGAATAGCGAATGCTCGTTTGGTCTGAATGCATCAAGTTATTACGTAAATTATAGGGACGGAGGTATACTAAGGAATGAGAGGTGAATATCACTATCTCATTCCTTAGTATGGCCTCGTCCCTATTACTTACGTAAGAACTTACAGGTGTACGGCTGGCCTAACATCAAATACTAAAAAGTAGAATAAAATCGATATTTAAGAGGCTTCCATACAACAAACGTACTTATTGTTCACCCGAAAAGATTTAATTAGGTAATTAAATACTTTAAATAATTAAGTGTAATGGAAAAGATACCTATTCAAGGTATCTTTTCCATTACACTTAATTTTTTTCTTGAAATGTTTTGCTGGATGGTACATTTCAATATACATTAGAACTTCGCACAGGAGTAAAATAATTTTTAGACTTAAAATTGGAAAAGGAGTCAGTTATAAGGCAACTTTATTAATATGAATGATAATTTTTGCAATTAAAATATCTTCAAATCAACGTTGAAAAGTATTAATAAGCTCTGGATTCATTAAAAGTTTTAACTAAATATGTTTTTATTTTCAATAACTGACGACTTAATTAGGTTTCTCGTAATTAAAAACAAACTTAACTGCCAATCGATAGCATCCAAAAATCATTAAATTAGGTACGAATACTACCTATATTGTAATTTCCATGACATGTACCAACTTAACTTCCAAAAAAATTTTAAATTTTGTTATATTTTCGCCTAAATACAATATAGTTTTAAAGAATTGCACGGAAGTCTAAATGAAAGAAAGTGATTAATAGCTGATCCGATATAGGTATCGGATAATAATTGTATCTACAGAACATTTTCTGAAAAATAAAAGATTCACAAACACTTTTCTAAAATAGTTAGTACAGTAAATACGGATGCTAAACTTAAAATTACTTGCAATTATCACTGTTAGTAATTTATATTTACTTTAAAAAAAGACAAATATCAAAAACAGAATTCTAATCAATTGGCCGGTTTGATTAAGTTTATATTCCTTTACGTACGAAATTGATGCAAATATATAATTCGATTTTAACTTAGCTCTTTGTTTGACTTATTGGAAATACAATCAAAAAAAATATTATACAATCACTCCTTTGGCTTTATTTCTTCTGAAGAACCTTCTAATATAATAAAGGGGTATATTGGGATTGAAGCAATTGAAATCAATATGAATAAATATTCATAATATTACTAACCCTTAATTTGACATAAACAAGGGATGGTCGTGTCTTCTAGCTTGTTCGACACTCAACATTGTCGAATGAAGGGTTAATTGTCAATTTTACACAAATCGGTCTAGTTCCGGATTCAACTCAGTAAGGGTTGTGTTCTTGAATACCAAATGCCGTTAAATACCTTTATAATATGGATATTATTAATTTCTAAGTACCACGGTGGTAAACAAATGTACGAACTACCTAATAGCAAACGGCCACTGTAGTCTATAAACGTCTCAAATAACACACATGAAATTCATCACCAAATTTAAAATTCAAAAGCAATCAACTTTAACCGATTTCTCCAAGATCACATTGTCAGAACCCGACTTGGTGCCAAATGAACCATCTAGGTTTATTCTGAAGTCGGTTAAAAAAATAATTATCGAAATCGGTTGACGTGGTATCGAATTATTCGTCCATTTGTCGTACACATGGTTGATGCGAATTTAAGACTTATATGGTTTTATCATGGATGCCATTGTCAGAAACGGATCAAATTAAAATGGGACCAATCGGTGAGCGCTTTCAAATAAAAAGAGAATTATCAAAATCGGTTCACTGGCTGGGTCAAAAGTAATAAACATAAAAAAACATATAGTCGAATTGAGAACCTCCTTTTAATTTTGAAGTGGATTGCAAAACTGTAACCATGTTACACTCGATTAAATGTATTATTTCAGGGATCCCTTTCTTTCCCATATATTTGTTAATCCGAATTTCGTTAGTCAGAAATTGATATCCATATTATTTACTGATATAAGCATCAATGGTCATAATTTTTGTTAAGTATAACGATTAATAGATCTAACATTACTAACCTATAACATTACATACTCTAATTACAAAAGGTATAAAATTGCTGACTATAACATTCAAAGGTCTATCTATAATTTTTTATTTTATTATTTAAGTCATACATTTGAAGGATCAAATGGTTCTTACTCATATTGTTTTAATAACTTACCGAATTTCATCCAAAAAATTGAATATAAAATACGAAAATAACTTTCCTTAATCTAAATTATTACATTTATGGACTATGATGCAACTTAGGAAACTTCCTTACCTACTCGACCCTAAGGCAGGTCAGTTTAGGTACGACGACGAGCGAAGCGAGGAGGAGTATTAGGTTGAACTGTGACCACAGCGCGCGAGCCGAGCGAGCGAAGCGAGCGTGCCGCGGCAGCGGCCGGCGAAGCGCCAGGACCGAATTTTAAAATAATAATCTTACTAAATATTTACTTACTAAGTTTATTACCAACTTTACTCACTAAGTTTATTCGGTGGTGTAAAAAAATAAACATTTAATGCATTTATTTATTAATAACAAATAATAATTCATACATAAAACGAAACAAAAAAAAATCGTTGTCATTACAACTTGCGAATATAGACGTTGTAACAGTTATAATAAGGAAGGTTATTGCTTTTAACATTCTGGAAATGATGCTGTATGGATTTTAAAAGTTATGGCCATCGACTTTTATGACTAACAATAATTATGACCTACATAAAACTGACCACCGATTTATGATATAAATTTTTATGACTTATGACAATATGACTAAAAAAAATTCGGACCTACAACGTTATTCGCTTCAAAAATCGAACTTCAAACTTTATGGGAACCAATAGAGACCCATTATTTCATACACAGTAAGATATTATTGTATTACCGTGATTGATGGCAGTAAGAATACATTTTGTCAACGCGTCAAAATTTTCCTGAAAGTGTGTCATATCATGACGGGCATGATCATCATCGTAGACACAGTACTTACTGCGATCGCTAACCCGCTGACGCAGAGTGGCGATTGGCGATGGGCCCCCTGATGAACCACCTGATGCGAGGCTCCTGGTCCCATACGTAATACGCATACTTAGTTCTTAGGAGAGGCCTTTATTTACTTTCTCAGTCCACTGCTTATATCCAGCAGTATTTCTTTATATTCACGCGATAAACGTTCGTTGATTAAATTTCGTAACACTGTATTAGTATTGTATTTCTAAATCCGAATACATTTACAGGTACATTCATTATTTACTCAATGTTACGTGGTTTTAATATTTCCAGATTCAACCCGAAGCTTTGCTGAACGTGACTAAAATGTAAAATAGTTCTTGATGGGTTTAAAATGTCTTTCAAATTCCAAGGGGGATAATATTGAGGCAACTCTTTTCCTTGTAAATATGATTAAGATTGAAATTTAGATCCAGAAAAATTCATTTGTTTGTTTTTCTCGATCTAAATTTTAATTAACTTTGTTTTTTTTTATACTAAATTCTTTAAATAGAGGCTGTGGCTATTCTGCAATGGAACGCTTAATACAAAAATATCTTAAGGACACAGCTATAAAATACCAAAGGACGAGTAAGTATTCTCTCGCATTCACTCTGTATCGGCTCTTTTGTGCTGCCGAAAAAAAAAGAAAATCAGTATATTAGTGAATGTTGTCAACAACTTTAATGCCATTCCATTACACTCGTTTGCAAGCAAACTCTAAAATATCCAATTTTCGAAACACGTTCAACAAAGTTCAAACGAAAAGTCCAAAACGACGAATAGCAAACTTAATACAAAATAAAATACTCTCTTCGAATAAACCCGAATTAGATTTTAGTAATTCCAAATTGAAACTTCAAAATTACCTTATAAACAAAAGTCACGTTTGCGGAACATTCTGAGAACCACAGAAGTTGTGATAACATCTTGCTTGGAGGCTCGGAAACTTTGACAATATTTCATACTGAAATTAAATGACATTGGAATCTTATGAAACTTTTGACGCGTACATTTTTGAGGCGAATGTAGTTGAAGGATTTGGTTTAAATAAACTCAAGTTTTGAGGCTGTACTTTAGACCTGTAGGTTTATGATGGCCGTGTTTTTATCGTCGGAGATAATTGCCGTCACGGTTTAATAACTAGTACCTATGTAGTTTGGTTTCGTTTCTTCATTCTCATTATACTAGTTTCGTATAAGTAGGTATGTTTTAGAATTATAACTGACGTGAGACTCAAACTTATTAAAATATTATCGAACCGGGTTACTCACGTATTTAAGTCGATGATTTACGTTACGACGGGCTTTGGCCGAGGGTGCTCCGGATGAGGACCCTCTTGATGGATCGAACCATGTCGAGCAATCATCGACTTAACGTGAGTACGGTTCGATAATAGTTTAAGCAAAATATACTACATACCTATAATATATTTTGGTGATATTACTAGTATATTGAACGTTCAATAATAATGAAAAATTATATCACTTACTAAAGAGTAAAAGGTAAGGTGAATAGTGAAAAACGGTAAAAGTGGAACCATCGTAAGCCTCCTGCGATTTACTTAATAATCTGAGTATCTAATGAAAACACAAATCAGGCTTCTACAGTCACCGTTATTTATACCAGAGCTCTCATAAATATCTGAGCAGACCTTTATCGACAATATTTTCATGGAGTTCAAATGCCTGCTCAGATATTTTTGAGCATCTTAGTTGCTCCGATATATCTGATGGCGACAGTACGAGAGCGAGACATAAACATTTTCTTTATAACAAAAAACAACTAAAATCACTGCAGTATTTACGGCTTTTTAATTTAAAATTTTCAGAAACTTTTTTTACCTCAACTCTCTTCAATTTTAATTTCGCGGCAACGAGTAATAAAGAAAAAAACTTGCATAATAAAATTGTTTTACAACTTGTAATTTAATTTTCTTTGCATCACGGGGTAATTTTGTGGGGTAAAATTAAGCGGCTATAATTTTTATCCTAATTGGGATAAGGCAGGAGGCATGGATGTATTTTTTAATAAATATCATGAGACAATTTTACATAAATCGACCTATTGATTTAAACTTTCACGATTATCACTCATATTTTAAAGACAAACGGGTCTTGAGTCTGCCTGCGACCACGGGTGTAACGTCATGCCCGAAACGTCAGGATATAATTAAACGTAAGTTTACGCGATTAAGACCCGTTTGTCTTTAAAATATAAATCGACCTAGTCCCAATAAGGCTTGTCTTGTGGGTATTAAGTGACGATATATACACCGTGGGCTGTTTAATACCGACCGATGTGACCGACAGTGTATTCTTGACTACTTTAGAAACTATACTTAATGTCATTTAAACTTTTCTGGTTATCGCCTAGTTTCAGAGTTTTTGCCAATTGAAAAAAACATATTTTCTAATTGTTACTCAGTACAAAAGGTCTTTTTAACGGCGTTAGTGCCATTTTGGAGAATACTAACCTCATTAATAGATGTCAAAAAGTGAGAAATAACACCGTTAAAAAATGAGGTTATTGTCAAAATTACTTTTCATGTGGAAATACATTCAAAAATATAAAAAAAAATTTTTTTACCGAAAATGACAAAACTCGTATAATATTTTTTGCTTGTTTTTACAATAAAAATGCGTGGTTAAAATCTTTCGGGTTATAAGAGCCCACGGTGTATAATAAATAGACACATACCCGAGTGGGCCTCAAACATGAGCAAAAATTAAAGACTTCACAACATCACACCTATCTTCGAAAATATCGTATCGTACTGTCACCAACCCGCCAACAAAGGACCTCCTAATGCGTCCATATTCCATACGCATAGTTAGTGTGACAGGCTTACGTCCATCAGTGGACTGAGATAAGCTGATAATGTGATGATGTGTGAAAGGAATTCAAGAAATGTAATCACGGTTTACGCTGCAGTAATTCAATGCCAATGTGTAAATTTATTATGTCCTATAATAAATTTACACATTGGCATTACCAAGTTACATGATTGATTTTAATATAATTTCATGCTTGGATTTTGTTTTAGTAATAGGTATGACATTTAAATCTTAATTTATTTATAAGCTGTGTCTATATTTGATCCGGTGAATGTTTATATTTTTTACCCATTAGCAGAGCTATTTTACATCCAAAATGTAACCGTTTAAAAATAGGTTCGGTTCATTTTAAATACGAGTTATTGCTTCCCATGTGTATTCTGAATGATGATGTGATATAGATAATATTATTTAATATGATATATTTGTATGTTAAGTTTCATAGTTAATGTAAATAACCAGAGAAGACTAGATAAGTTACAAATAAATGTCGTAATTTTCTTCAACTCTTTATGTAAGATATAGCTCAGTCCCTTATTTTTTTTATGTTTGTTACTTCAGAACTTCCGACTGGGTGAACTGATTTTGAAAACTACAATTTATGTACATCGATTAAATCTAACTAATCTACTTAACCTAACCTATATCTAAGATAGGCCCTTGTGGCATTGTACCGAAGATGCTGGCGACATTTCCTCGCTAATTGATTTTGATAATTATTTTTTTAGTTGAAAACTGATTCTTACCATTTGGTCCCATTTTAATTTCGTCCAGTTCTGACTGTTGGAATCCACGAGAAAACCACGTAAGTCACAAATTTGCATTCAGGGTGTGCACGACAAATCGACGAATAATTCAATATCACGCCCACTGCTTTCGATAATTCTTTTTTTTAACCGACTTCAAAACGAACCGCTATGACAGGATCTTGGAGAAATCGGTTGAAGTCTTTTTTAAAATTCTAGCTAGAAAATCGTATGGCTCGTTCTTCAATTCATTTATTCTTGTATAATAAAACGTGGCTAGGTGGTGATGGCTTTAAGAATACATCTGCCACCATCTTGACTCTTCAAATGGATGTTGTAAGAGTCGACTAAGGGATCGAATTAGTTTCACCGACCATTTTCTTTATTGAAGATTGATAATGTGCACCGTCACTATATTGGACACACTACTGCGATCGCCAACCTGCTTGCCCAGCGTGGCGATTATGAGCATTATCTCCTAATGCGTCCATATTACGTTGACACATTGTATAGCAGTGGACAGAAAAAGGCTGATGATGTGTGATGTGATAATAGTTAAAACGATTTTAATACCAATGTTACACATCTATGATAGTCCACCGCTGGACGTAGGCCTCTCCTATTAACTATGCGTATAGACGCATTAGGAGGTAAATGCCCATAATCGCCACGCTGGGCAAGCGGATTGGCGATCGCAGTAATGTGTCCACTATGATGACGCTGCTGCTCATCATCAACCTTTTATCAAATAATGGTCAGTGACACTTCCATCCCTTAGTCGACTCTTACAACACCCGCAGGAGGAGTTGGGGTGGTGACAAATGTATTCTTACTGCCGTCACCTCACAGCTCAACCAATGTTAATGTTGCTCAAATAGGACTCAATGCTTATGAACCGTCCATTCTTATCCAAATACCAATCTCACTATAAAAGCAAGACGCGGCGAACACGACGCAATTTTAAACATCGGCTTTGTAGGAAATACAGGTAAATAAACAATAATTTCTACTTTGTTATTCATTTTTGCGTTGACTAACGACACAATATTGCATTCCTGTGATGTTTTATAAGCATCTACTCACTTCATTTTGCTGGCATTTATTTTAAATTAACGTTTAAAGTGTGTATAGACAGATAGCCTCCATAACCTTCATATAGGACTAGAAAAGTAGCCATTGTCTGTGATTGGTATAATGCAAACACCTGCATAAAATCACGTAATTATTATATTATTAAGCTTACTAAGCGTTCCCAACTGTCTACGAGTATTGAGTTAAAATCTAGTTTTATATTTAATTCTTTAATTTTAATTACAGCCCATCGACATGACAATGTTGAGGCTACTGTACTTATCATCAATGATATGTTTCGTTATTTGCCAACCGCCACTACATCCTACAAAGCATATCGACAAACATAATTATGATCACATTATTAACTTGAATGATGGTCGAAAGGATTCTGACGACAAAACATTGTTGATAATTGACAAACATACTTTTGACCATATAATGACCTCGAATGGCATTTCAAGTGATCAATATGATACAGGAATAAAAGGCACTGACGAACATAACTTGGATAGTATTGAGGACTTGGACATTCTGAAACCTATGCGCGACAGTTCGCTCAACAATGTTTATGAAAATAATTATAATCATATTAAAACGTTGAAAAGTATTCCAGAACAAGACAATTTCGATTACATGAAAAACTTGAAGAGGGTTCTGAATGCTAGAAACGACAGAACGCTTAAAAACACAGATAATTATAACTCGGATCATGTAGTAACTTTGAATAGTATTTCAAAACATAGACAATACAAAACTGTTGAAGGCATCGATAAAGACAACGTCGGTCGTATGAAAACCTTGAATAACTTTAAGCACGTAGTAAATTTAAATAGTATTCCAAAATATGGACGCAACATACCCATTAACGATCATGTAAAATACTCGAACAGCATTGAAGAACCTGCACAGGACAGATGGCTTAAAACTTTTAATAATTTTCCAGTAGATGATGAAGACTACAAAACGAATAATGGAATCGACGAACATAATCGTAATTACGTAAAATACTTGAAGAGTATTCTTAAGCCTGGACGAGACACAAAGCTTAAGAACATTGATGAAAATCATTTTAACAACTATGGACAATACAAATCAGTTAAAGGCATTGATCAGTACAATTTTATGAAAAACTTGTATAGGAATTTGAACCCTAGACGGGACCGACTATTTAAGGACACAAATGAGCGTAATTATCATAATATAAAAACGTTGTCTGGTGTTCTTAAATCTAAACATGACAGAAGGCTTAAGAGCACTAATGAGCGTAAATATGATCGTTTGAAAACACTATCCGCTGTCCTAAAATCTAGACATGATATGAAGCTCCATAAAAATGCCCAGCATAATTCTAATAATATTGAAACCCTGAAAAACATTGCACAATCCGGGCACTACGACATACTTAATAATGGCGAGGAACATAATTTTGATCCGATGAAAATCTTATATATCGTTCTGAAACGTACTCCAGACGGATTGACGGAAAGCATTGACGAATATAATATTAATAATATAAAGGCGACGAATAGCGTTCGAAATCCTGGATTTGGGTTGAAATTCAATGATAACCATTATTTAGATCGCATAAAAACTATGAACAGTTTTCTGAAACCAAGACGTAATAAAACATTAAAGAGCTCTGACGAATATAATAATGATGATACACAGATCTTCGATGACATTGTAAATCCTAGATATGAAAAAATGCTTAATAGAATTGATGAACATAATTACGATCACATTAAAACCTTGAAAAGTGTTCCAGAAACGAATGAAGATCAATCACTTGAGAGAATAGGTCAACATAATTTTGACCATATAGTAACCCGCAAACTGCGAGGCATCCCAGAACCTGCTTATGATTATAGTGATGAAAGTAAAATGCCATTGTACTATGACCCAAATGAATAAAATTAGTCTTCGGGCTAACAATTATGATCAACTTAGTTATTTCAAAAACACACTTAGAGGCCTGAGAAACATATTGTCAATGCGTAGTACCTACGTATCAATGTTGCAAAAAAAGAGAAGAATCAACCCTTAGTTATGTCAAAAATATTCTTAGACGCCTAAGAAATATATGGTCAATGCGTAGAACGTATCAATGTTGCAAAAAGAGAGAAGAGTCCAGGCAAAGACTATTTTACGAATATTTATCATAAGTGCTATTCTATGTTAATAGATATTTGGTGTATTACATCCATCTGGTATAAAAAGTATTTTAATTAAAGCACATCTCTTTATTTTAGCGTCCCCATAAAATAACTGATGAGTCCAATGAAAATCGCATTCTGAAAAAAAAAGATTATATTCCATATTTCTGTTGCTTCAGAACTTCTATGTTTTTTTTAAAGGTTTAAGGAGTTCATAATCATAGCTGATAATGACGCCCATATAATATTTTTTCGTATTTTAATCTAAAACATAATTTTGAGCACACAATGCGAGTACATAGGTCACTTACATAGTAGACGAAGTATTACTTTAGCACATCATCATAAATAGTACTAACGTAACGTGTGGACATACTCTGCCTCCCACCGAAAGTGTAGCCCCTCCCTAGTTCTAGTGACTTGGCAGTTAACTTGGTATATCTTATTACTCTTAAGGTGCATTCAGACCAAACGAGCATTCGCTATTCTATCCCCCACTCTACGAAATCAACGAATTTCGACGCATCGCGTGTTGTGTAACGAACGATTTTCTTAGTGTGGGGGATAGAATAGCGAATGCTCTTTTGGTCTGAATGCACCTTTACTCACACAAGCATGGTTTCCAAACACCTACACGAGCTTAGACTTAAGTATTGTCAATGATTAATTGAAATTATGAAACTTAATAAAATATCAAAACTTTTGCTAACATATTGGATCTTTTTCCTTAAAATCAATATTTTATTAACACCATTCGATAAAGCGGGGACGCAGCCGAACTGTTTACTTAACTCAATTTCGTAATTTAGGAGGCTACATTCATTAATATTATAACTGACGTTGATTCGTTTTTGGTTTCAAATATATATATAAATCATTATGTCCTATTCACTTTTGTAAGGTCCAGTTCGCCATAATATTGGTATAGCGAACTTGGTCTTAAAAGCTGAACGGGCTATATAGTAAAACATTTAATCTTCATTTCAAAAATTTATAACAAAAGATCGGTAATTAGTGATTTAATTCACAGTTTTTTATGCCACGACGACAGACAAGCATACGGCTGAGCCTACAATAGTAGTTTATGCAACCGTACGTAATGAGGGGCATTGTTGTAATGCCTGATTACCTATAGTTGCATACACTACTTTATCTACACACATATCATAAGTGCTCTAAGATGCGTTCAGAAACAAAGCTTTCTCATACTTGGCTCACTACTTTTGCGGCAACAGGTTCTTAGTTACGGTCATAGCTGCATTGAATATGTCCGGCGGAGTGCTCATATCGTTATCCGAGTCACTGCCACTCATTATCAAGTAATTATTAGTATTATCACAAAGTATTCAATTTTTTTCACAATTGTTCACTTGTAGTAATAAAACAAACCAGCCAACAAACAAAAGACAGCTGCTCGGAATGGCAGCAATTTGAATCTCTGTATTTTTTTTTTAATCATAGACAATCGAGTAATATCCCTAATCTTGTGTCACTCGATATGAAAATATCGTCCGATTGTAAAAAACATACTGAATTAACTTTTTGTGTCGATGACTGGCTGAATATCTAAAGATACCAGAATAGACACCCCACTTGAATCTGACAGCTGTTCCAAATTTAAAACTCATAACCTCCGGAAAAATCGTATATAATGTTAACTTTTTTTTTTTTTTTATGCTATAGGTGGCAAACGAACAGACGAATCGCCTGATGGAAAGCGATTAACGTCGCCCATGGACACCCGCAACACCAGAGGCGTCGCAAATGCGTTGCCGGCCTTTAAGGTGGGAGTACGCTCTTTTCTTGAAGGTTTGAAGGTCGTATCGGTCCGGAAACACCGCTTGTGACAATTCGTTCCAAAGTTTAGCTGTGCGAGGCAGGAAGTTACGAGAAAAGCGCACAGTTGAGGACCGCCAACCATCTAAATGGTGAGAATGAAAACATTGTCGCGTAGGGCGGTGGCGGAAAGAAGCGGCAGGTATTAATCCGAACAACTCCTCGGAACACTCCCCGTAGTACATGCGATAGAAAATGCAGAGCGAGGCCACATCTCTACGCAGCGCCAGGGTATCAAGCCGATCAGAAATACGTTGGCAGTTGACAACTCGAGCTGCTCTCCGTTGGATGCGGTCTAGAGGGAGAAGCTGGTACTTAGGTGCCCCTGCCCAAAGATGAGAGCAGTATTCCATATGCGGGCGAACCTGCGCCTTATAAAGCTGTAGGCGGTGAGCCGGCGTGAAGTACTGCCTCGATCTATTGAGCACACCGAGCTTCTTCGAGGCCAATTTGGCCTTACCCTCTAGGTGGACGCGGAACTGGACATCACTCGAGATGTCAACACCAAGAATTCCAATACTGGCTGTGGCAGATAGGGAAGTGCTCTCGAAACGGGGTGACGCGACAAACGGAAGCTTTTTCGCGGTGAACGCGCAAACCTGTGTCTTAGTAGGGTTAAATCGGACCAAATTAAGCCGACCCCAATCTGAGACTTCTTTTAGGGAGGTCTCAATTTCAGACACAAGTTTGTTCCGGCTCTCAATGACGTTTTCCCGGGAAATATTAGCACGGCCGGTGTAGGAGGCATCACCCGTACTATCATCCGCATAACAATGAATGCCGCTAGTATGCAACATGTCATTAATATGCAGGAGGAATAGCGTGGGTGATAGCACACAGCCTTGAGGGACACCAGCATTCACAGACATTGAGTCAGAGCATTCACCGTCAACAACGCCCTTAATGCTTCTGTCTGCTAGAAAACTGCTGACCCATTCGCATAATTTCCCTGGAAGCCCATAGGATGGAAGTTTCGAAAGAAGGGCTTTGTGCCAAACGCGATCGAAGGCCTTCGCAACATCCAAACTAACTGCCAGTGCCTCACCTTTTGTCTCTATCGCCATTGCCCAGCAATGTGTCAGGTAAACTAAAAGATCACCAGCCGAACGACCCCTACGGAAACCGTATTGTTGGTCACTCAGGAGCTGGTGATCCTCAAGATACCCGAGGAGCTGACGATTAATTATGGACTCCATAATCTTCGAGAAAAGGGAGGTTATAGCTATCGGCCTGTAGTCGGATGGATTTGAGCGGTCGCCTTTTTTAGGGATCGGGTGCACCAAAGCTGACTTCCACGAAGTCGGGACTACGCCAGAAGAGTAGGAGAGCCGAAAAAGACGCGTTAAGACCGGCGCCAACTCAGGGGCACACATCTTCAATACAACCGCGGGGATACCATCAAGCCCACTGGACTTATGGATGTCGAGGGAGCGAAAAGCCTTACGCACAGAGCTTTGGCGGAACTGTACATCCGGCATACAGCTCTCGCACCGCGGTATAGACGGCGGCGCTTGCCCCCCGTCATCCAAAGTCGAGTTGGACGCAAAAAGCTTACCCAATAAATCGGCTTTGTCCTTTGCGTCGTGGGCCAACGAATCATTCCCCGTATGCAGAGGTGGAAAAGACGGCGTGCAGAAATTCCCCTGGATAGCTTTGGCAAGAGACCAGAACGCACGAGTTCCCGAGGGGAGACGCTCTAGTTTCTCGCCAATCCTGCCAATGTGCAACGACTTTGCTCTGGCAATGGCTCTTTTGAAGGACCTGGAGGCAAAGTTGAACTCCTTTTTTAATGCGCTGGTATTTACATCCTGAACCGCCGCCGCATTAGCCCAGGCCTGGTAGCACTCCATCTTTCGGCGAGCCGCCTTTTTGCAGGAGCGATCAAACCAAGGCTGGGTTTTGCCACCAACAGGTACCGCAGAGGATGGAATGAAAAGTTCCATCCCCTGAAGCACCACGTCAGCAACAGAGTCAGCAGCGATATCAGGATCATCCGGCGATGTGAAGCAAACCTGCCCCCAAGAGTAGGACGCAAAAAACACCCGCATCCCATCCCAGTCTGCTGACTTATAGTGCCACACACGGCGGCTGCAAGCAACTCGCCGACGCGGCGGGCACGTGAGTGGCACTGTACTCCGGATGAGGCAATGATCCGAGGAACCGAGAGGGGCTACAACGGATACATCATAACCAACCGGGTGAGAAGTTAGCAGAAGGTCCAACAGGGAAGGTTCCTGGCTCTCCACATCTGGGATTCGCGTAGGCGCTGTAATCAGTTGTGTCAAGCCGTAGGACAGAGCAAAGTCGTGAACAGATCTCCCCGCATGATCAGTCTTGCTGGAGCCCAGCCATTCGGCATGGTGGGCATTGAAATCGCCAAGAACGATGATCTCGGCGGATGGGATCTGCTGCTGCACAGAATCTACAGCCGTTTGTATCTGCTCCAAGAGTCGGTCAGTTTCGGCATCACCGCTATGGGACCTATAGAGGCACGAGTAGACGCGAGGATGTTCGCCGCAGTCAACACGCAGCCATAAGGTGGAAAGGTCCCGACCTTCAGGATTGCTGAGGCGACGAGAACTGATATCGCCTCTAACGTACACACACACTCCAGCCCTAGGGAGAAAGGAATGCTCCAGTTCGTACCCAGGGTAGGAGAGGTATTTCGTGTCCGCTGGAGACGATATCTGCGTCTCTGTTAGAAAAAGCAAGGCCGGCTTGGCTGTCTCTAGGTGATGATGGACAGCATTAAGATTTGAATGCAAACCCCTGATGTTGCAGAAGTCCACAGCAAGCGTGGCAGGGGCTGCCATAGCCGTCTTGTTCTTGCCTCGGGAGGATGGTGGATGGCGGAGCGCAGATTTGCCCCCCCCCAGAATACGAAACGGGGCGCTCTCGGCGTCCACGCTCAGGCACGACATTACCTGAGCATGGAAGCCCAGAAAGGGATTCTCCAGCGCTAGTGCAGCTGGTACCCTCCTGGGGTAGTTTCTTGATCTGCGCTGTCATCGTCATTAAGGGGGAGATTGGGGGGGTTGGAGCTCTGGAAACCTTACTCACCGTCAGAAACACAACATCACATACCTATATAATAGGTAGTAGTGCTATTATGGCTGCGGTATTCCGTAAGGTGGAGGTACTTCCCCAGACAGGCTGCTCCAGATTCAAGCGAAATTAAATTTCGCTGTGCCCTACCTCACTTGTTGGACGTAGTTTAAAGACATACCCGGGTCAAGTGTATGATCAGTAACACTTTAGTCCCTTAGTCGACTCCTACGACACCCACGGGAAGAGTTGGGGTGGTGACAAATGTATTCTTACTGCCGTCACCACACGGCAAAAAAAAAACTTGATGTGTGTGCCAAGTTCTGATGGTGAGTAATGCTGGTCATTGTCTATTGTTTCTGAACGCATTTAGAGCACTTAACGATATTTGTGTAGATAAAAAATCTTTTAACTTCTTATTCTCAAGAATTAAACATAGCGGTTATTAAATTATAAGTATTGTAACCTCTATAAAAGTAATTCATCACAACTTATCCTGAGCTGAATTGCGGAGTCTACAGGCCGAAGTCGCGGACAAAATACTCCTATGAAGATTATTTATGGATAAAGATAAAACACCAAGCGCTATTTAAATGCTGAGTACGTAGCTGAGTTGCCAATCGCTAACCTTCCCTGAAAGTTAACATAAATAAAAATCAATTATATATAAACTGAAATATGTAGGTAAAAAGAAAAAAGGCTTTGTATTCGAAACATAAATAAAATTTAATAAAATAAATAACAAAAAGTGTGCAAGTTCCCGGAATCGAACTCGAGACCTCGTAGTGTTGCGTGCCACTGCGCCAAAATTGAGGTTGCACGCCTGGGTTAGTGATACAAGTGAACATTACGAGATGGCGCTGTAACAATCGCGAACGTAATTTCGATGAAGGGTGCGGGGGGATGAGGCAGCCGATTCCTCAAGGGCATTGAGACTAGGACCCTCCGGCCTTAATAGTGTATCGTAGCTTTCTGTCTCTGTCACTCTTTTATATTAGTGCGACAAAGACAGTTGCGTTTCGTTTGCGACTGAGCGTCTGCGATTGGAATCTTGGTTACGTATCCTTATACCTACGGTATCAGCCTCGTTCCTTTGTATCACGATCAAATTGATCATAAAGTATTTAAAGACCCGTACTATTATCAGCTTTTTTACGCGCGGGTAATCCGTCCTACGAATTTGGCGTGTAATTTGGACGGAACCCCTATTTTACTGCCGTCGTCATGGCAACGTTGCAAAGGCCTTTTTACAAGGAACTTTTAGGCCTGAAATATCGTAACGTAACAATCAAAGCAGAAAAATACCGCCTATGAAGGCAATATGGACGAATACTTATGACGTATTCTTTTGAAAGATATTTTAGATTTTTCTGAGGTTTTTATTTCATTACGTATGTTTAAATACTTATGAAATGATACCGGTTATGTCCTACACATGTAACTTGTCGTTGGTAACAGAACCTGACTAAATTTAAATGCTACCGTAAAACCATACAACTATAGTCCAGTCCAGTACTACAACTATGGTCCACAAGTTCAACTCGTAATTAAGCATCAATGGAAATCTTTCACTTTAGTTTTATCTAAGTTTTTTTTAATTATGAGACTTTGTGTAACAACTGTGTCAATAATATAATAATTACACTAAATCGAAGATATTTGGCTTAGTTTTGGACCATAGCTTGGAGCTTTTGGACTATAGTTGGGTAGTTTTACGGTACCTAGGTATGTCTACAACGTCTAAATGACATACGAGTAACCCTTGCAACTATTGATTGAAGATTTTGTTTTTTTTGCATAGTTACTTAAGTTACTCGGATTATATTCTTACCGCATATGGGTGCTATGCACCTAAATATAAAACTGTGATTAATATTTTGAATTACATTACAAGCCTAAAAGATTTTCAAAAATATCTACGTTATGAACAACTGTGGTTAATAATATAAATTAAAAATTCGTACCTTGTGAATGAGTCTTTACGTTGTAAATAGGTGGGGTAAAACGACATTGACTCAGTGAAGACTTTGCTAATAGTAAACGAGGTACGATCAAAGAAATCATTTCAAAAAGTTAAGTTCAGAGCCTCCGCCAACGCGGATTACCCACAACGGACGCTCGTCTAATAACAAGAAATTATATAAACGGCGTGAACTGGTGCGAGCGCGTGCGACGGATTTTAATAGGAGCGGGACGGCGGGCGTCCGCGCCATCTAGCGGTGGCCATCAAGGTGCGTGCAGACCAAACGTGCATTCGCTCATACTATCGACGCTCTACGAAATTCTTTTTGTGTAAACAGTGACAGAGAATTCTTTCGTTGTTCTTATAGATTCTATCAATATTCTACGAATATTCTAAGAATGCTCGCTCGCTTGGTGTAAACGATGGATGAGCGTGTGCACGCGTGTGAACAGTCGCCTAGATAGAGCATTATTTCGTCTTCGGACGTGCTCGTGCTCGCTCCCCTAGGCGTAGGCGGTTTCATCAAAGCGTTCTAGCCGTTCGCGGCTCGAGGCACAGAAAAAAAATAACAAATCGACCAAGAGGATGTCGGGCCATGCTCAGTGTGGTGTTCCGTATAGTTATTCAAAAACGGCTCGACCGATTACATTCAAAATAGTTTCATTTTAAAGTATTCTATAAGCCATTCATGATTTTCTTCATATTTTTTGGACCCATGGATCAAAAATTAGCGGGGGGAGGACACACCTCTAGAGCAAGGTGCTTTTAAACCGAAAGAGCATTCGCTGTTCTAGCGCCCGTTCTACGAAATCAACCATCACGTTTTGTGTACCGATCGAATTTCGTAGAGTGGGAGGTTAGAACAGCGAATGCTCTTTTAGTTTGAACGCACCTTTCTTGGATTGCGTTCTTGCTCGTTGATATTTTGATGTAAACGCTGAGAACTTCCGTTTACACTAAAAGATCCAGAATGAATGCTCTATTCTGGTTCTAGCTCTTTGTTCGCTTGGTTTAAATGAACCTTAAAGGTGCGTTTAAACCAAACGAACTACGAAATTCGCTCGACACAAAACGTGATTGGTTGATTTCGTAGAACGGGCGCTAGAACAGCGAATGCTCTTTTGGTTTAAACGCACCTTGACGCGAACGCGAATCTTAAGTTTGTTCCTGACCATCATGTCACGTGTTGCAGGAAAATTTGGTCACTTTTACCACACAATTCTATTTTTTTTGAGATATGGCTGTAGCAGACATGTGACGATAAATGGTTATCGTGGCACGGTGTTCTCTCATGGCCGTCTTATGATGGAAAATGTTCCGGGTTCGAATACCGGCGAGAGCATTTATTTGTGTGTTTATCACAAAAAATTGTTTCTTGGTCATGGCTGTATTCTATGTATTTAACCACTCAATTGTTTTTCTTAACTTTGGTTACCAGCTGTCACTCTTATTTTTTCACAAAGGAATAAACCTCAACCAACATTTCAAAGCAAGTTAGTACCCATAACTCAATGCCTTAAATTGAGCCTACCGTACTGTAAGTCAATTTGTGTGAAATTATCCCGTGATTATTTATTTTCAAAAGCTTGATTCTTTGGTGGCCTAGTGGAAAGGCGTGCAACTTTCAATCTAAAGTTCAAAGGGCTCAAACAAATGTGATTATTTCATAGGTAATTTACTAGACCACATTCGCTTTTCCACATTTTGTGTTCAGTTGAGCTCTCAGGTGCTCCTTTTAGGGTTGTAGCGTCGTAGAAATGAATTGGTTTGAAATGAATATTTTCAGTAATTTTTTATATTACTAGGCGACATACACATACAGGGTGTTTGGGATAACGATGTAGGAATTTCTGGAGGTGGTAAAGGAGACTAATTGGAAGAGTTTGAACCCTATTTACCTTAGTCCAATATGTGACAGTTTAAAAATATATATATATAACTCGCACTTGCCTACTAACTATAAGAAACTTATTTTGTTTGGTGACGGCGTTCAACAATTGATCGACGATAACTTTTAAACTAATTGCTATTTTGTTGTACTTTTTTTTAAATTAAAACCTTGAAAATCAAGCATGTTTTTACACGAATAGGAAGACTCATATCCCGACTACTTTTTTTTCCACAGGCCGATAAAGTTTAATTTTCTGTTAGAAATCAGTAATGATGAACTAGAAAAAATATTAAAAAAAATGTTGTGTGTGGCAAGTGGGAGTTCAACTTTTTTTTTATTTATTACTCAACTAATTGTTATGTTAATTATAAAAAAATCAATGCTATTTATTGCATATTTTGTTTTAAATTTAACTTTTTAAGTAAATTTTTGGTATAGGACTAAACATTTTGAAAAACGTGATTTAAAAAAAACTGTCACATATTGGATTAAGGTAAATAGGGTTTAAACTCTTCCAATTAGTCTCCTTTACCACCTCCAGAAATTCCTACATCGTTATCCCAAACACCCTGTATATTATACCTATGCATACTCTAGTAGGTTCTCTTAATCGAGTATTCTTTGACAGATTTTGTCTTTATGGTTATCTAAACTTTTCGATGTTCATTCATTAATAGAGATCGGACAAATGTGCGTCATTGTTCGCAGTAATATGGACATGACTCCAAAGTTGATTGAATAATTAATTGTTTAATCATTTTCAGAAAATTACCTATTTGACACAGATAACTACGAAAACCTTTGTAAATAGTCCCCTTAAAGCTTTGAAATTAAATTCACGAAACTATTCGCTTAGTTATTCATTTAATCAGCTTTGGAGTCATGTCCATATTATTGCGAACAATCACGCACATTTGTCCGATCTCTGTTCATTAAACATAGGTAAATGATGTTAAACGAGCCACTGAAAACCTTCATAGAGAAAGTTGCTCAACGTGACCGTCCCTAGGTACCCTTTTCACTCTTGCTCCACAACCCAATTGTGACCCTGTGCGAACCGCATACAAAACATGCTAGTAATTATAGCTTGTTGACGCTAATTAACCGGCAGGTTAATATTTAGTGGAGTAACCAAGCACTGATGTTCGAATAATATTATCTATGGTGACAGGTATCAGAGCACACTCAGAGTCCTATTCTGGTAAATAAAACCGGCTAAGAGCATGTCGGGCCAGGCTCAATATAGGGTTCCGTAGTTTTTTTTGTCTGGTGCGGTTATCTCCGAAAATATTGACTTCAGAAAAAAACTTTCTTTTAAGAGTCTTATTCTTTTTAAAAGACCTTTTCAATGATAGCCACACTATAGGATTACAGCCAATGAAAAAATCTTCCCCGTTCACCCGGTACCCGAAAAATGTTTTTTTATAGTTTTTATTCTACTACTTTGTCGGCATGATTTGTATACTTGTATCAAATTGCAGATTTCTAGTACTAACGTAGGCGGTCATGGCGAAACTGTAAGGGTTCTTCAGACAAAAAAGATGCTTTGTCAATGATATTTCTGGACCGAATTTTTTTAAATTCGTTATGTACAGATTTTGTATGAGGTGTGTTTATACTTCGCATAAAATTGAGCATACCGAGGAGTAAATCGATTTATGTAAAATTGCTGCATGATATATGGAATTCATTGGATACCTATGAGAAAATACAAACAAAAGTAAAATACATATATCTTAGTGGATCCACATTTTTTCATATGTTAGATTTTTGTTTTTAAGTAGTAGGTGACACTACTATGCATAATTGTATATAAATATTAGATGTCACATACCAAAGAAAAAATAGGTACTGATACTGACTTTACCAACGTTGGAAGTGGAATTTGAACCCACGTCCTGAGCTTTCGCGGCTGATGCCTAAAAAAACGTGGGTAATTTTTATTCCCACCTTTGGTAAAATCGGTATTTTTTCTTTGGTATAAACTAAAACAATTACCCCCTTATTCATAAACGTTTGTTAACTTAAGAAGCCGCTAATAATTGTTTTTCCCTTTTGCTCTTACGGACACATTGTTAAGACCGAAAGGTACAAACAATTATTAGCGGCTTGTTAAGTTAACAAACGTTTATGAATAAGGGGGTTAGAATATAAAACGTATGATACAATACTTATTACAAAAACCAGCGTTGTTATTTTGTTTGGAAATATAATGGATGAGCAACTACAGCTGTAACGAAGTTTACCAACTTATACAATTAATCATCGTTATTTCTTTGGCTGTTTATGGAAATAATACAATGAAACTAGCTTCAAATCTAGTTCTAGTTAGATCGTTATTTAATGAGACTTTTTAACAGACTTCAAAAAATGAGGAGGTTATCAATGCGACAGGTAGTGCAACTAGTCTCATAAAAAATATGAAACTGGAAGACGACCATAAATCATATTAAACTATTGCCTGGTTAACATCTATAAGACCTGTAGAAGGTCTTATAGATGTTAACCCTTCACCAAGCTCTCGAGACAAATGATTTGTGGACTCAGATCTTACCGAATTCGAGGCGCTTTCCTGTCATTTATTTCCATTGCTTACTTACACGAACTATTCCTATTGATAACGTTGTTCTACGATAATAAATAATCAATTGGACCATCTCAGCATGAGCTAAAACATCAAGAATAAAATAAGCTATAAAACCATTGGAATGTAGTGGACGCCTGAATAAAAATGAATGCCACCAACATGATATTTGCTAAAACATTTTGTGTAGGCGCTTAGATTTTATGTACAAAAAGAGAGACTAGGTAACAGCTCATATTAGGGTGTGAGAATGAGTGTAGACAAGAGAAGAGATAGATTTTCGAAATTATATTTTAATAAATGCGAAACTACTAATGTAGGTTTAAAGTTTTATTTAAGATGCATGAGACGCCACGGCGTGTCTATTAGCTTTAGAAGAATGCTACTCGGTAGGCGATTGGACTAGCAGGGCTGTTTGCACATCGTTAGTTTGAGGCTTTGGGCGGTAACCAAGGTTCTTGAGGGCTCGGACACACTTGGCTAGTGTCAACGCTTACTTTGTCAGTCTTTCGGGTGCGTGTGTATACCCTTAGACTGAGGTTCGTAACAGTAAAGATGATTTACTGAACCATTATTCAAACATAATTGAATTGAAGCACGCTACTGCCGTGTGGTGACAGCAGTAAGAATACATTTATCACCAGACATTATATACTGCGATCGAAATTCATTGAAAGGACGTATGAAAAGCTGTTAGGGATGGCGATGGTTCTAAATTAATGAACTAAAATATTATGTAGGTACTAAAATAATAATGACTGAATAGAATCTGAATCTCAGTTTAATGTTATTATTACAGTTAAATGGTAAATTTTTGCATTGTATTTACAATTTTTATCCAACCCTCCAAATTTTTCACTTGGGATAGTGAGTAATAATTTTCGCAAATTCGATGGCGAAACAACGCTAACAATACAATCAGCATCGCTTTTTTCTAAAAAAACACTTGTCTAGGTTACCTAGACATTGATAAGTATAATTTAATACTACTTATAATAACATTAATGATAAATAAACACAATCCGCCATATAAATGTATAAGTAGCATATCTGACGATTCGGAAGTGCGTGTTGCTAAGCCTACTCAATAAATAATTTTTGACTTTGACTGGACTGAGTATCAACCATAGTAACAACCCTAGTACTTCAATGAATTTCGATCGCAGTTTACGATGTCTGTTTATCACCACCCCAATTCTTCCCGCGGGTGTCGTACGGGACAACTAAGGGATTGAAGTGTCATTGACCATTCTATGATAGAAGATTGCTGATGGGCAGCAGCGTCCATAGCGTCATCATAGTGGACACAATACTGCGATCGCCAAGCCGCTTTCCCCGCGTGGCAATTATGGGCATTTACCTCCTAATGGGTCCATGTTACGCATAGTAAATAGGAGAGGCTTACGTCCAACAGTGGACTGAGATGGGGTTGATGATGAGAAGCACGCTGTGCCTCCCTAGGCTCGTTCTCTTTTTCGCGCACTGGACTGCCAATTTGTGTTAGAAGAGAAAAATATGAATAATGATAACTTAATAAATATTTAATAAATTGTAAGTTATAATCAAACCCCGGATGACGGGAGCAAAAATGCGTTAGTCACTAGTGCTTAGTTAAATATCGACTTTTCTATCGACATCCATAGCAACATTTTATGAATTAGAAATGTATTGATCATCAGTAATTTAGGCAACCGTACGTAATCAGAGACATTGCGATTTAAAATTGATAAACAATAATATGTCAATAATACCTAGTACCTACCATAGGACAGTTACAAAATCGAAATTAAAACCTAAAAAGCAGCTTGAATGTCGCTCAGAATTTCAAAGGGCACTTGTTAAGATTACTTATTACATCCTCGGCGAAATTATTCACAAAAAATATCAGAATGTGTTGATGAAAAAAAATGGTGAATTCATATTAAAAATCTTATATATTTTTTGATATCTGGAAAAGAAGTGGAACTACTAGGGAAACATAATTAGCATAATCTATAAATTTCAAATTAAAAAATCGTTCATATGGTTGTCGATAGAATAGTCGATATTTAACTAAGCACTAGTGACAAACGCATTTTTGCTCCCGTCATCCGGGGTTTGGTTATAATTAGTGTTAGGATTTTGGTGGCAGTTATTTAGCTATAACAACTGAATAAAGGCTGTCCCAGAAGTAAAGAGACAAATTTCAAATTTCGAACTATTTGAAAATATTTTTATTTTCTTAAGAAAAATAACTGGTATCGCCACCGTATGCCTCATATCTGTAAAATTTAGCGGGAAATACGATTGTATTATTGAAAGTTTAATAATGAAAAGAGCTGATCACGAAGTATTTGCTAAAGAGTTGTTCAGAATTATGAATGTCATGGAAAAACGGACACGATATGTAATTTTTCTTCAGAGGGAGTAAGGAGAACTACTTTGTATCGAATTATAAAGCGTTTTGAAGAATCCCATGAATATATTTTCAAGAGGATTCCGGGAAAAAAATGTACTATTTCCGTAGCTATGAACATAAATAAAGTAAAAAAATTGTATGAACGGAATCCTTCGATGTCTGTTAGAGCTGCTGCGGATAAATCGAAAATATCGAAGTCAAGTATAGCTTGTATTAAAACATGCGACCTAAAGCTTAAAGCATTTGCAAAACTGTCAGCTTCTTAGTACTTTAAGAACCAGGAAGTGCGAGCAAAAAGAGGATGTCGAAGAGTGTATGAAAAATCACTGAAAAAAGTTCTCATAATTGATGATGAGACTTACGTGACTGTGGACCCAACGGATATTTCTGGGACTAGACGAGTCTCCGTAGATTACTCGCAAAAAATTGTAACAAAGGTCAAATTTTTCAATAAAATATCTCGTTTGGCAAGCCATAGACCAAAATGGCAATACGTCTTAACCATATATTTGCACAGGCTCTATGAACGCACGTATTTATTTGAGAGAATGTATGATAATGCGATCAATTTCGTTCATAGATAAGCATTACCCTAGGGAAGAAATTATATTCTGACCGGATATGGCGTCATGCCGTAGTGGCCTCGGAAGTCACTCAACATCTAGAGGCTGCAGGTATAGATTTTATACAAAAACAACAACGCCCCAAATGTTCCCCAAGCTCCTGGTATTGAAGCATATTGACCTTTACTCCCTGTTTTAAATCGACACGACACATCGCCACTCGTTTCTGATTTCCTGTTTTTCGCACTTGTGTCGTAATGTACTATTCTAGATTGTTTCGGGTTACTAAATCGTCTGTATCATAAACGTACTATTTTAGCATATTTTTATAGTTTTCATAACTTATGAAATATTGTCTATGACCTTTCGTATCGTTATTATGGGCCATTTTTATTCAAATCGACCTAGCCTAGTTGGTACTTTGTATTGACCCTGCCTACGAAGATGGAGGACGGAGGTTGCGGGTTCAAAATCTGGCGAGGGCATTATTTGAGTATTGCTCCTTGGTGATGACAGTCTAATATATGTATTTAAGTACCTATTCATTATATATAATTATATCGTCGCTTGGTACCCACATCATATCACAAGCCTTAATTGAGCTTAACATGGGACTAAGTCGATTTGTTGACTTATTGAAGATGTCCCAAGATATTTAATATATTTATTTATTTCCCACAATGTCTTAGCAGATGTGCTTACCATAGAAAAAATCAACTGCGAAAGACTCTGGTTGTTACGGGATTCGAAGCCGCTTCCTCTGGATTGCCGGTCCAACGTGCTTCCAATTACACCAGACGACCTTCCGTTGATCACATCGAATTTTTCCAATGGTATTGTGAATCTAATCACTAGCGACATCTGTAATTAATGTTTCGAAGGTACTACAACCTTCCTTAATTTATTTATTTATTAAATTAAAATCACAAAGAGATGCCTTCACCGGGATTCCACCCGGGACCTCCAGCTTCGCACGTCACTATTGTACTACGAAAACCGTAATTTTTATTATTAATAGATTTTCCTTATTAATGTTTATCAGACAGTGAAATGAGCTGGATTGTATATGGTAAATACATACATGGACTACGGCGGTCCGACTGAAGCCCACATCAATGCCGGCGTCAACCTCTTATCAAACTGAAACTATTTGAAGCTCTCAAAGGCCGACCTAATAATTCAGCTTTGGCAGCTAACGTAGGTTTAAGTGAGGGTCTTAATACCTAAGTAATTAGTGGGTAGCTAAAATTTAATATGTACTTATGTTTTAGCTTTCTGCCCACGACTGCGCCGGCGTATAATAAGGTTTCCGGACATTTTCACTTCTAGGGACACCCAATTAGCTTAACTCTCACAAAAAAGTTTACTTCGATATCAGTTTTATATAATTGATAATAAAATGACTGATTTGTAACGACAAATAAGCATTAAATATTTAAAAAAAAAAATTTGTCATTTAATCCAGAAAGAATACGCGTTTATGTAATATAAAAACATGAATAAAGTGGATTTTTACGTAAATATTTCATAGGTATTTAAAATCATTTCTATTAAAAAAAATATAGAAATAAAGTGTAAATGTTGGCCATCTATTTTTATTTGTCCGATTTGATGTCCAAGAACGCAGCTTTGCTGTAGGAATTAGTAACATATCCTACAGATTTTTTATAATTATAAATTTATTTTTTAGGGTTCCGTAGCCAAAATGGCAAAAACGGAACCCTTATAGATTCGTCATGTCCGTCTGTCCGTCTGTCCATCTGTCACAGCCGATTTACTCGGAAACTATAAATGCTACAGTAACGAAATTTGGTAAGGATATGTGTTGTATGAACCGCTACAGGATTATGATACTAAATTGTAAAAAAAAACATTCGGGTGGGGGCCCTCCATACATGTAACTGAGGGATAGAAAAAAAAATTAGTTGTATATAAGCGTGTGGGGTATAAATAGAAAGGTCTTTGAAAATGATATGAAGGTTTATAAATCTCATTTTTATTTAAGCAAATCGTTTTCGAGATATCAGCTCTCAAAGTCTGAAAAATGTGTCCCCCCCCCCTCTATTTTTTAAACTACGCGATATAAAATTCTAAACAAAATATATGTTATGAACATTAATAAACTCTATCAAGGATTTTTGGTTTGATCAAATTATCTCCTTTAGTTTTTGAGGTAGGTTGATTTAACTGTATTTTTTAAATAATAAATTGATAATGGTACGGAACCCTTCGCGCGCGAGTCCGACTCGCACTTGGCCGGTTTTTTACTAATACACTCACATACCTACTTTACTAAATTTCTAGAGATATTATATCTCTGCCGTTATTCTATTAATAATTATAAAATATGAAACAACACAACAACGATACAACGTTTATTTTTAAATATACCTACATATTTTATACGTAAATCTTTGGAAAACAAGCAATTAGTAGATACCCAATTGGCTAAAATACGTGAAATCCTATTGACATTGAGAAAAGGAACGAAAAGTAATCCGACATTGAGAAATAAAATATAGATACGTATTATTAGTTCTTTCAATATTGTCAATTTTCTTTTTGTGACGATTGTGGGCGTTCAAGGAATTTAGATATGTTATTCTTTTGTTTTTGACGCATTTATATTTATTTTAAGGTTCAGAGAATAGAGGTCGTCAAACAGAACCCAATAAGTGCAGTCGCTAGTTAGGGTCTTCCCAAATTAATCGATGTGCAATCGGTTTAAGCCGGTCTAAAAACTGCATAAGAGCGAAAAAGAACCTGCAAAGACCGGCCAATGCATTATGCCACTTATGCCGTAGGTATTTTTTCAACCTGTTTAAGCCGATTCCGCGTCGATTGATTTATGGAGACCCTGAGAGTCCCTAAAAAGTTAGCCCGAAAACTGTCAATATATCAAAAACTGACAACGTTGAAAGATGTGATAAAGAAGATCATGAATTAATTCTTAGTTGCCATATGTTAGCTGCCCGCCCGTAATAAGTTGTTTCTCTTTTTAACCGACTTCAAAAAAAGGAGGAGGTTCTCAATTCGACTGATTTTTTTTTTTTTTTTTTTTTTTTTTTTTTTTTTTTTTTTTTTTTTTTTTTTTTGTTGTATGTATGTTACCTGATATCTCCGAGAATAGTGAACCGATTCTAAAATTTCTTTTTGTGATCGAACGTGTATTACCCCGAGATGGTCCCATTGGCACCAAGTTGGGGTCTGATGATGGGATCCTGGAGAAATCGAGGGATCTCTTCAAATGTTATAGGTACATGTATGGCGCTTTTGGTAATTTTCATTCTTTTACAAGAATTTGCATTCAGAAAGTAGGATTTGAGGAAACCAATGATGGAAACAAATCGGGAATCTTGGAGAAACCGGTTGAAGTCGGTTTTTTAAATTTTTAATTTGGTGATTATTAATATT